>JAHKKF010534340.1:86993-160002 GCA_019740295.1 Labeo calbasu
ATGATGATGATGATGTTTCATGAACAGCAAATCAGCATATTAGAATAATTTCTGAAGGGTCATGTGACAGAAGATTGGAGTAATGATGCTGAAAATTTGGCTTTGATCACAGGAAATAATTTCATTTTAAAATACATTCAAATAGAACACAGTTATTTTAAATAATAAAAATATTTAAAAGTTAAATTTTTTTTTGCTGTACTTCGAATCAAATAAACAAATAAATGCAGGCTCGGTGAGCAGAAGATACTTCTTTAAAAACTTCTTTAAAAATCTTTTCAAAATCAGTTAAAAACGTTTGACTGGTAATGTATAAATCTCCCACAAGGACAATATATTCACATACTACCGTTTTTACCGGTAGAACGATTTTTTTTTTTTTTTTGAAAGACATTACTAGTTTCATTCAGCAAGGATGAAGTAAATTGATGAAAAGTGACAGTATTGACATTTATGATATTTCAAATGATGTCTATTTCAAATCAATATTTTTTTGACTTTCCATTTATCAAAGAATCCTGGAAAAAAAATCATGCACAACTGCTTTCAACATTGATAATAATAAAATTGTTTCTTAAGCACAAAATCAGCATATTGGAATGATTTCCTGAAGGATCATGTGACACTTAAGACTGGAGTAATGGCTGCTGAAATTAGAGTTTTGCCATCGGATGAATAAATTATATTTTACAATATATTAAATAAAAAGTTACCTTCAGAGAAATTTCATGTTGAAAATTCAACTAGAAAAAATCATATTGACAGGTACACCGCCTTTGCTGTCAGGTCACTTTTAAGGTGATGTTTAGGGCAGATCTGAGGCTTGCAATGTATATACTCTCCCTGCTGGGTGTGCTTGTCAGAGGGTCTTTTACAAATCAAATGCCTGGCTTGACTTCCTGAGTCTTGTTCAAGTCCCTCTGAAGCATGTCACTCCGCTGGGGTGCGTGACCTCAAAGAGATAAAAAGAATACTGTATACACTATTCATGGGCTTGAAACAGGGGTCAGGGGGTTATTTTATATGTCTTCTTGTCTTTCACAGACATACAGTCAACAGCTAAGACAGTGGCCACATGCAGATAGCCTCCTCCTCTCTGTGAAAACAGGAAGAACAGGAAGCCTTCCTCTTGCGCTGGAGCAGACCCGTATGACCATCCCCCTCTCGCTCAATCGTATCCATGTCCTCGCGAGGCGATTTAATCAGTCCACCGCCTTATTAGCTGAGTAACCGAGAGGGACAAGCCTCACACTAGCTGGGATGTTGCCAGTAAGCAAGCAACAGATATTGGCTTAGGCAGCGTAAAAACAAACATGTGCAAGATTTTTTTTTACAGTATAACACTGATTAGATTATGAGAGAGAGAAGTGAAGTTATTGCACCTGCTCAGAAAGGGCAATTTGGAAAATTGCCAGTTGCTCTCAGTGTTTTTTTGTCATAATTGAATTGACAAATTTCCTGCATGTGGTTTTGTTTGTAGGGATCTTAAAGCTTGGCAAAGTGTAACCGGTGCTCCGTCACTCTTATGATTTAGAGAGGCAGGTAGTGTGCGCCAGAGGGAGACAAATGAAAGCTGACAGTTCATTTTATCAGTGACAGATCGTTGATCTCATGGACTGCCTCCCTGGTCTCTTTTAGAAGGCGGTGAAGGTTGAATATTAGTGGATACTGATACAACCAACCGCCCCCTTCTGAATCTCAAAGGCTTTATAGTCCAACCAGCAGAATATGAGTTCATAGCACCACACACTAAAGCTACAAATGATCAAAATTATTACAAATTATACAAAGTATCAGAATTCAGAAATTAACTTACCATGATATTACTTTTAATATTTTCATTGTATCATAAAAACCTTTAAATTTTACAAGAAGTTACATAAATACATGCTAAAACCAAAAAAACATCATGATGAAACTGTAACTGTAATTATGTTTAAAAGGGATAGTTCACACAGAAATGAAAGTTCTGTCATTATTCATCTTCACGTTGTTCCAAACGTGTATGACTTTATTTATTCTGTTCAATACAAAAGAAAAAAACAACTTTAGAATGTTTTAACTGTTTTTGAACATACAATGAAAGTCAATGGGGTCCAAAAAGGCATCGGACCCCACCGCCATTTACGGTGTGGAAAAAACAACCCTGATTTTTTCCCCCTACCACTCAAATGTTTTTGAACAGTAAGATTTTTAATGTTTTTTAAAGAAGTCTCTCTTACTCACCAAGCCTGAATTTCCTTTTGATCCAAAGCACAGCAAAAACAGTAAAATAGTGTTTTTTTTTTTACTATTTAAAATAACTGTTTTCTATTTGAATAGTTTTTCAAATGTAATTTATTCCTGTGATTTCAAAGTTGAATTTTTATCATTACTCCATGATCCTTCAGAAATTATTCCAATATCTGCTGCTCAGAAAACATTTGATGATGAAAACAGCTCAGTATATTTGTATCAGGATTCTTTGATGAGTAGAAAGTTCAGAAGGATCATGTGACACTGAAGACTGGAGTAATGATGCTGAAATTTTATCTTTGATCACAAAAATAAATTACGTTTGAAAATATATTTAAATAGAAAGCAGTTATTTTAAATAGTAAAAATATTTCACAATATTACTGCATTTGCTGTATTTTGATGCAGGCTTGGTGAGGATTAAAAACTTTCGACTGGTATCTTCTTTTAAATTCCACAGAAGAAAATGCATACCAGTTCTGACATTTTTAACAAAGTATGTTCTTTTATGTTTAACCTAAGAAAGAAACTCATATCAGCTTGGCACAACTTGAGGATGAGTAAATTGTGACAGACTTTTTATAAACTATCCCTTTAAGCATATGTACATGAATAGATATTCCTCTGTTAAGTTATCTGAAAATGTACAATTTTATAATATGTAACCCTGGACCACAAAACCAGTCATAAGGGTCTTTTTTTTTTTTTTTTAACTGAGATTTATACACCACTGATGTATGGTTTGTTAGGACAGGACAATATTTGGCCGAGATACAACTATTTAAAATCTATTTAAAATCTGGAATCTGAAGGTGCAAAAAATCCAAATATTGAGAAATTTGTCTTTAAAGTTGTCCAAATGAAGTTCTTAGTAATGCATATTACTAATCAAAAATTAACTTTTGATATATTTACTGTAGAAAATTTACACAATATCTTCATGGAACATGATTTTTACTTAATATCCTAATGATATCCTGATAATTTTGACCCATTCAATGTATTGTTGCCTATTGCTACAAATATACCCTTGCTACTTAAGACGTTTTTGTGGTCCAGGGTCACATATAACTTTTTTTTTAGCTTAGAAGTTCCCAGAATTATTCATTTCAACAGCTTTAAGTGGTCCTAAAGAATGTAGCCATTTGCGTATGAGAAAATTAAAAAACTGAATTTATTCTACTAAGAGCTGTAGTGAGCTGTAGTGTAGTTCCCCTTGATTGATATGTGGGTGTTGACATACACTGATACCTTAGAAATCCTTTAGACAAACTATAATACTTTCCCCCATCTACTTCGGAAATATTTACCATACAGGTCCTTAAACACCCACACAAACATCTTCTAAAGTGCTGCCTGTAAGTGCCTGAAGTGTCTTGTGCATGTGTGGGGAGGTTAATTAGCAGCAAGGAGCAGAACGGAGTTCAAAGGGTCAACCCGGCGACAGAGATGCGCCTAAGGCTTTGCACGGGCCAAAATGTTTTCATACCATTTAACAGGAAACGCATTATAAGCCGATTGATAGTAATTGAATCTCATAATGGGAAAGACGACAAACTCTGAAACTGTTCCAGTGCCTTCATATTGACCCCTAGTCTCTCGAGGGGTGTGTGACCATGTTGGAGTGTGATTTTTGTCAGGTCGGGGCGGTTGAGAGGTGGGGGGGGACTCTCAGATGACAGAGTTCTGCCCCTCCCCCAAGTGAAACGCAAATGAAAAGGAATGCAGAGATAAAAAAGCCTGTGTTCCCAGATAAGGGGACAGAAGAAAGGAGTGGGCGAATGCTAAAAGAGCTCTCTTGGGGAGATGAGAGGCGCTGATGGCAGTGTTGGTGGTAGGAGATCATAGCAGGTTCCTCTCATCAGCCCAGGCCTGTGTTTGATACTGGGTCTTTGTCGCTCTTTCAGCTGTGCATTGTTGGGAGGTGTAATCCCGGGCGGATTACAAAGGCAAGATCCTTTCATATGGCTGTGCCCAGCAGGCAGGAGGCAGTGCTCATGCTGGAGTGGAGGGCCACGCTCATTCCTCTATCTGCCTTCACAACGGGGCCCATAGCTGCAGGGACAGTGACGCAGGGGTCATTCGGTCATGTCCTCTCCTTGGAATTCAGCTCCCCCTTTTCCATTCAGATGTTTTTCTTTTATGATATCCCTCCACCCTGTACCTGTGCACAACGCCTTACACCTAGATAACTGGTAAATATCACAAAATATGCGCTCTAATATTTTTAGAGCCACGTCTAATTAAATCTTTGAACAAACTCCTATTAAATGAAACCCAAAGTATTACATACATAAACTGTGTGACTTCTTTGTATTTGTTAGTAAAAATACTCTTCCAATCGGCTGGACGGATGATAAAAGGTTATACTGAAGGATCAACTAAAACCAAAGGGAATTAGAATATTATGTGATATTATAGAGACTTAAGTGAGCTCTTTAGGACTGGCCAGAAAGCGACCATCAAGCAATGCTCTGGAAACAACCCACAACACCCTTCCATCGTGGCAATGACTTTTGCGTAGGCAATCATCATTAAAAAAAAAATCTAGTAGGCTATTACATTTGGTCTTAAAGGCAAGGCTTACGTTAGTGTATGTATAATGTATAAAGGTCCTTAGGGTAAAAGTTTCATTTGATTTGTTTTTTTTCTCCAAATACATTAAATAGCAAGAAAATACACCATAGTACTTTTCTAAATACTTGTTTGTCGCTATACACTGCAAAATGAACCATAAAGTCATCACGTGCAATGATGTTTTTGATGAAATTAGATCTAACTTATAATCATTTTTTGATTGCACAATTGTTTAGCTAATGAGAATTCCTCAAATGATCATATATATTTTGAGACAAACAAAATAAAAAATAAAAAAACAACTGTTTATGATTTTTATATTTGGGGTAAATGGACCCTTGTTAAAGGCCCCCTTAAAAAGTTACATAGTTTTTTTTTTAAACTATGTGTTTAAAATTCTTTTTCTCTTTTCCCTTTTTTCTTACACATATTATGTTACTGTGTGTGTGTATATATATTTATATATATATATAAAATGTACCACAAAACGTAATAGCCTATATATTATCGTAATTAAAATAAATTGTCCTTGCTCTGATTAAACTCAGTTATTAATGTAATAACTTAAATGTAAAGACTGAGATTGTGCTGCCCCAATGTGATGCAGTCCTTCGTCTTTCACATGCATTAAGTGTTCTCTCAGCATCAAACTGCTGATTCAGAATTTTGCAAACAATTGTGAAAGGTAAGCAAAAGCTTTTGTGATATGATGCAAATGAATCAGAGAGACTGCACTGCATGAACAAGAGTCATTCACTGAGGGAAGCGTAGGGCAGACCAGCGTGTGTTACAAAACAACATACAGTTTAAAATGAACAGTTTAACCAATAAAAAGAGCTACAGGGCTAAATCTGATTATCACAATAAAATCATGCAAAATTTAAAATGTAAATGTTTTTATCAGTACACCACGGTAGCGAGGTACATTAGTGACAACAACGCTCTTTGATATTAGTTTATGCAGTTCAGGGTGAGTAGTAGGTTTCTAAAGTAGGTTACTTTGTTGCTCACAAATATAAACAGTACCGGTCGCCCTGGGGCGGTTGCTTTACCACGGGCGTGCCCGTTTTACAGAGTTAAGTCGTAAACGTTAGCATAAAATGCTAATAATTCAGTAGACTCACCTGACTCGACCAATACAACGATCATGTAAACAATCTAACGTCCACAGGCCTATACCTTATGTAAACATTTTGAATCTTGAAAGGTGGCTAAAACATCGCCACTACTTGCACATTAGACCGCTGATGGTATAGTCATGATCGATGGTCATGATATGAGAAAGTGGTAGGGCAAACAATGAGATTAAAAGAGAGTTGCAGCGGTTTTGATCTCGGCCCGTGCTGTTAAATCGCTGTAAACGAAAACACTTAAAGCGATAACAGCACATTGTGTGTAGGCTACTCACTTGTGTTTTAACTGGGTGTAAAAAATAAAAATATGGTGGCTAAGACACATTCAGTAGTAATATTTTGAAATTATTTTGACATTCATTTTAGACTCAAGTCAGTGTGTCACAAAGTTCGCCTACATCTCTTTGGCCTCGTTTCTTTTTCACAGCAATGTGCTTGCACTTCCTCTTCTTCTTCGCCACTTCGCGAACCGGTTCATGTGTGTGGATATCTCTTTCGATTCCTTTTTGTTTCACACTGTAAATTCGTGCTGTGGGATGACAAGTGACCAACAAGTTCATTCAGAATTTCTTTGACCTTCAGTCGTTCACATCAGCATATTTTATTAGCCTTTACTACTGGTGGAGCCTTACTCAGAGAGTAAGAGATGGGGACGGTTGTTGATGACATCAGACAACTATTAAAAGGTATTCTCCAGTGTTTCAATGTGTTGTGAATTTTGTTCTATTTCAATATGCTTATATACTATGTACCTATTTGTATAATTATAGTTTGTCAGTTTGTTTTTATTAAGTTAGCTTTTAACATTTGAATGTGAAGAATGTTTTAACTTAAAAAAAGAAGCTTGTTTTAAATATTTGAATTTTGAATAAGAATTCAAAAACTTTTTTTTTCAGAAAAATTTGGAGTGTGTAATTGATGCACTTTTACAAGTTAGAGTTAGTTTGCCAGTTCATTGTAAACAAACGGTGGTTTATGCTCTTAAACCTTGACTACAGACTATTTTATGATTTCATTAGTTTTATTTTCTCTTTTTAATTATTCAGCTTTGCTGTGTTTACCCTAGAGTAAAACATTTTGTACAAAATGGTACTTCATGAATGATGCCATCATGAGATGTTATCTCTGTTCCGACACACAGACAGGATGACTATTGTCATCTACACTTTCTGGCGTCTAAGATATTTGCATGAGCAGAACAATCCTTTGCATGTTTCATAACATGCTCTATTGAGTAGCAATGCCACATGAGTTAACAGTCAGATTTTTCCTCTTTCCACATGCTGAAATACAACAACATCCATTATTCCATTGTTTGCTCATGTTTGTATCTTACAAGCATACTAATGTAGCATAGTTTCCTGAGGTTGTTTTCTATCTTTTTTTTCTTTTAGACTGTGAGCTGTTTGTTTTTGACATACTCCAGGATGAGAATCTCAGTATTCCTGCTCGAGAGGCCAGGGAAATTCTCCTGCGAAATTTTAATTTCATCCAAAAGAGGTGAGGGATGTCACAGTGTGTTTTATTCAAGTGCAACTATCAGAGCTGACACATACTTGCTTCTCCTTGTTTGTACTGCACATTGAATACCACAAAAAGTAAATTTATGAAAGCAAATTATTTGCAGCTTGAGAATCCGTGTTCCCAATTGAGCTACAAATGAAACACAACAGTTAAACAGACAGGAAGCAAATTGCACAGTTCTTCTATTGTTGTCTTTTTAGAGGCAAGGAGTACAATTACAGCGCTCACCCGTTGGAGTGGTTTTGTGGTTTGCTGTGCTGAAACAATGTGTTTGCAAGGAGAACAAGCATTTTTTTTTTCTTCAGCACTGGGTAACATGAATACGTAGCTGTCAATGCATCATTTGCAAATGCTGCAATGCACTGCTTTACAGATGCATGTGTTTACACAGATACTCATCCTGCTATCAATCTAACGCCTCTTCGATTCTTTTAGGATCTGAAGTATGGCTTTCATTGCAGATCTGAAATGTTTATCTAAACTAAGAAAGATAGTGGAACAATACAAACCGCTTTATGAACCTCAGTTATTATACAGTAATCCTTTTTGTTAAAATTTCTGAACATTGCTAAGTCCATTTCTTTATCCTTTACAAAATGTTCTTTCTAAAACCATTTTTAAATCCTCTTTTGCAGACACCCACAAGAATTCCCCCACAGATGTAAGTGAACAGCTGTTTCATGATTCTAATTAATTGCTCACCGACATTTCCGTTCAGATTCGGACTTTCCCCAAACAATGGTTCTTTAGAAAACAAGCCGGTTTCACAAAAATGATTCGATTTTCCTCCCACATTATTTTCATTTTATGTATGTCTGTTGAATTAACTCCACAAAGTTTCTACTTATATGAAGTTCTTGATTTTTTTTTAATTTTTTTTTTTTTTATCCCAGTTGAAGCCAATCTTGAGGATAGTTCAGATGACAACCGCAGCTCCAGTCTGGGCCGCTCTGCCCCCTCAGATGATATGTCAGTGGCCTCCGACTACCAGGAGGAAGGTGCTACCGAACGTGAGTTTGTGCAGATGAGCGTGTTTACTCGTATGTCTAATGAATGTAAGCTCTGATAAGTTGAGACAGGAAACTTGTCTTAAGCATCTTTAGCACATTTCTTGTTGTGGGGGTTTCACTGGTAGTGATAAAATACCCCAGTGGAGGTGTTTGGTAACAGATCACCCTCTAGTGGATTCCCACAACTCTGCTGCTGGCATTGAGGAGTGTGTGGAGGGGGAACGGGAAGGTGGTCTTTACCCTCCATACAAAAGAGATGAAGCGCTCCCTCTAGTGGCAGGCGAGTGAGACGCTGAGGTTCTCGGGGTTAAGCCGTGGCATGTTTGCCTGTGTTTAACAATGGTGTCCAAATGTTAGCTTGCTTGTCCTTCTGACACCAAGTATATTTACACTTGTACAGCCTAGTACAATTGGAAAAAACGCAAACTGGAACAAAAGTTTAAAGAGATGGAAAAAACAGGATGTACCGCAGATTGAAAATGGCCCAAAATCTGTGTTTTGTGTCTGCTGATTGTTTTTTTTACTAAAATGGGCAGTTTGCTGTTGCTTCGGGCCATGATCTGTGACTGATCATCCCTGGCTTCGCTGTAACCAGCTGGTCTTGAAACTCAACCCTGTACCTGAGGGGCGTTTTATCCATTTTCTCTTTATCACTCATCATACAACTGACAATTTTCTCAGAGGGATCAAAAGCCTGCAGCTTTGCAGAAAAAGCTAAAAGAGAAGAATTAAAGGACATTCAAGTCAATAGCATTGATCTCTAGCGACCGGCAAAGACAAATCAGATTCGCTTTCGCTTTCTCTTTGTTTTTTGCTCGATTTTTACTTCATAGAACTATTTTGTTTTTCAAATTGAACAGAAAAAAATGTCAGGCTTCAGCACTGCTATTTGTGAAAGCCATAAATTATTGTTTTCATCCTGAATGCGCCTTCTTGTTCACTGACACGAAACTTCTCACCACCCTGGTAAAAATGAATACTCCATCGTGCCATTTATTTTATATGTTGTTTGTAATTTAGCAACAAAAGGGGTCAAACCTGGATGTGCTCCTTTGATTCGCTTCTTTGCCGGAAAAGGCATATAAGTCAAAGAGGAGTAACTCGAAGAAGATTCGCATCATGTCGCTCTTTCAATAAAGATAATGACCAGCAAGGGCAAGTGCAGTTCAGGGTTCATGTTTAGTTCACCAGTTGGGAATCTCACATCAAACCCTACGAGAGGACATTTGGAATTTGAGCGGGAGAGCATTTCGGAGCATATGAAATTAGAGAGATTAAGATTCAAATGTGCACCTTTTTCAGCAGTTCAGATTTGGTTTGTTTTCTCATTTGCCTTTTATTCAATAAGGACGCTCCACGCTGAGAGCCCTTCTGATTTTTTTACTTAGTGAATGAAAAACAAAATGCATATGTGATATGAATGAGCTGGTGTCCTTGCATGCTGATATTTTCAAATTTACCCCATTGTAGCGGAGGGTAAATATAGTTCAGGCATTCAATTCTTGCACCGTTACTCGCTCGGTGATGTCACATGCCTGCCTGTGTGAGGAAGGGAAATTGACTGTGTCTGCTTGTGCTCTAACCTGACTGGAGGACGCGGCAGCAGTTGACTCGTCGATGGGAGGAGTCAGTGTTATTTCATTTAGCCAGCGCTGGCTCCCTGTCTCCAGAGGGAGGTTTGACACTAGATTTGTTATAGCTGACAGGAACAGATGGGTGCTCTATTGTCAGGGCCCCTGTCTGTATGGTAATGTGAACTGAGTTTCACCCGCAGACCGCACGGTTGACCCCACCGTGCCTGCAGCCTCGTCTGGATGACAGCAGCCCTGCAGCCGAGGATGGGAGAAGCCCAGGGCAGGAGGAGCCTCACAGCGGGGTGGATATTTTGCCAGGTCAAGTTTAGGAAATGCAAAAGTTGTAGAAAGAAGAAACATTCGAATCACTCTGAATGCCCTGAGTGGTAGACATTTGATTGCTGAAATGATAAAAACGTCACACACAAGACTCCAATCCACCAGTCATTTTGGTAATAATAACAAATAGAGCAGAAAAGGTGTATGGTTTGTCAGTCTGACAGGAGTTTGTGTGTTTAAGAGGCTAATATCAATGCATGTCCTATCAAAGGCTGCACATGCTCTGGGCTCTTTGTGTGCACTGACTTGATTTATGTCCAGAAACAAAAGCCCCTCTCGTTCCTGTTATCTTACCCCACCACAGCTCTACAGCAAAGCTGGAGAAGCCAATCAGAAAGGCCAAGGATTCAGAGTTAAGTTGTTTCTTTATCGCAAATTAGATCATCAAGATGTAAATTTGATTTTTTTTCTCAAGATCCTAGAGCTTCTAAATTAATGGTTGTGTTGGTTAAGAAATTGATTGTTGTAATGATTCTCTGGAGAGTCCAAAAAGAGCTCGCATCAATGAAAAAGACATTTTAGCTCGGCAATTACGCGACCCTTTGCGAACTAAAGTGACCAGGCTAACAAGCAAATCTCATTTTCGTCATCATCACGGTTACTGTCAAGGATTTTAGCTGAGCTCTGAAGTCTGGCAGCCTCATTTTGTCATATTTGTGACCCTGGACCACAAAACCAGTTTTAAGTAGCACGGTAGATGTGTAGCAATAGCCAACAATACATTGCATGGGTCAAAATTATCGATTTTTCTTTTATACCAAAAATCATTAGGATATTAAGTAAAGATCATGTTCCATGAAGATATTTTGTAAATTTACTACTGTAAATATATAAAAACTTAATTTTTGAGCGTCATTTGGACAACTTTAAAGGAGATTTTCTCAAAATTTAGATTTTTTTTTTTTTTCCAACCTCAGATTCCAGATATTCAAATAGTTTTATCTCGGCTAAATATTGTCCTGTTCTAAACGATGCATCAATAGAAAACTTGTTTATTCAGCTTTCAGATAATGTATAAATCTCAATTTCAAAAAATGGACCCTGACTGGTTTTGTGGTCCAGGGTCACATTTATCCTCATGTAGTGGCATGTGGCCACACCGAGGTGAAGTCATGTGATTGTAAACACCTAACATGACCACAGCGTTTGATTCGCCGTCAGCTGGTACTTATCCACGTAGCCTCTCCATACACTTTGAGTGTTTTTTTCCTCCCTACAGTAAACTTTTGACCCCTGGGTCTTGTTCTGGTCATTTGGTGACCTGTCTGAACTCTGTCTAGGGCAACTGAGTCTACATTATTGACCTCAGCTGCCATAGCAACACACAGTTCAAATAAAGTTTCACTGGCTGAACCATTTTTTCCATCCAATCTAGTAATCATCCATTAATTTCCTCCAATCGCGATTAATATTCTGCTGCGGTTAGAAAGAGTAAAGTATGAGGAATCGGCAGGCTTCATAGGGCACGTTAAATGACTTCAGCAAAGATGACACCATCTTTCCTCCGCGCTGTCGTTTTCCCACCCTCTGTTTCCCTTCGCATTAATTAATTGAAATAGACACATATTAGAGCCGAGCATCCTCAGTGCATCGCTGCTTCTGCCACGCGGGTTCAAAAGTTCACCTCACTCTCAGAAGGATACGATGCTGCAGAAAATGCTGATATTTGCTCTCGCTCGGTCTCTCGCTCGTTTGTAATTTCACTGTTTCACCCAAACGCACTCTCACTTTTCCTCCTGCCCAGTATGCTGATCATTCGGAGGAGATTTTCAACTGTTAATGTCATATCATTGTCAGTCGCCCTATTCATTGTGCAATGATGAGTCAACAGAGCGTGCATCACTATATTCATCATGCCTTTTCTTTCATTGGTTAGGAAAATATTGCTTCTATGTTCGATATAATACGTCTCGGTCTAGTAAAAGTTACCGTGGGTGAGGAGAGGAAGTCTTTCATGATTTGCAAGGGATGAAATAAGCAGAATAGGAAGTCACAACCTTGAGTGTCTAATCTTCTTTGCAGCTTGTCAGTATCGCAGACAAATGGCAAAACGATTCAATGCTGTGGGTTCAGCTAGAGGTTAGCCTTCCCAGGTACCTCCAGCTCTCTCTCTCTCTCTCCTCTCCCCCTTACCCATCTTGCAAATGAGAATTTGATTTTTCTCTCCACTGGATTCCATTTCTGGAGATTGATGAAGTTTCGATGCAAGGCCCAGGTGGCCTGATGCTTTCATTGGGAAACAAATGAAAGCGTGTGTAGGTGTGTTCGCCTGTACACCCACAGGGAGGGAGTGCTGTTTAAATGTCTTCTGTGTGTCTTTTTTGGTTTTAGCTGAATGCAGATTTGCTCTTGGCAATCGGTCTGTTGCTTTCTTAATATCTACAATTGCTTGTGTTTCACAAGGTCATTTGTGGAGTGTTTTCATGCTGGAAATGAACATTCACTAGTTAAGAACTTTTTTTGTATCTTTGTATTTGCTGACATAATCCATTTGACGTTTCTGACTCTTTGAGGTCTGTTCTGCAGCAGCATTTGGAATGTTTTCACATCTTTAAACTGACCAGACAAACCGTTTTTCCATGAAATGTCTTTCTACCCTATGATTTGTCAGCCTGCGTAGGTATCATTTATCTGTCCAAAATGGAAAATATTATGCTAATTGCCTAATTTACCATATGTTTTAAATTGAGTGTTGAAACATGTAATAATCATAAAAGAGTTTTTCCCCCACACGGTTCTGAATTTGAGTAAGGAGCTTCACGAGTGAGAGGCTATATTTAAGTTTAGGAGATTTCTGGCCTGGTAATGCACATTGCTGCAGTGTGTGTGATAAAACACAACCATCGGTAACCACCGAACCAAATCCTTTTCATGATGACTGGCAGGGCCTTGATATGACAGATTTCAGTGTACGACCGAAAAAATCCTCTTAATGTTATCACAAGTTGAGGATTTTCCGTGAAGTGATTTTTTTGTTACAACAATGCCTGGCTGCATTCCATAAGCAATCTTGAGCCAATAAAAACACTTCAAGTTAACTTATCCTGCTCTCTTCTAAATTTTATAAAGTAGCACAAGATGGAAAATTGTCTCCAGATTTGTGTTGTGTATATAATAAATTATTTAAAATAAAGCACAAGCTTTATTTTTATAAAGAGGACATTGCTTCTATATGGCTGGATTAAGATTACAGATGTGTAACTGTTGGCTTTTGTAGTTGTACCATTTAGCAGTTGAAGCCTTTGAACTTTCTATTTATTTACTCAAGGACACGTGCAGTTCTGCACTGTAGACATATACAGAAATCCACAAAGACAACCTTTATACGCAAATTACTATTAAGATGTTGAGAAAGTATTTCTAATGTGAATTCTTCGTTTTGGTTATTAAATACAGCTCTGATATACGTACACAGGCTTAATAACGAATTTCTCAGAAATGAGAGAATACGAAAATCATTTAAAAATATAAGACTCGGAAAAGGTAAAGGTATTTATTATTATTATTTGGAAACGAAAGTTGTTTAAAAAACTGATAGGCTATAATAAGAAAAATAAATAACGCCACTGATTAATTTTTTAGCTGTAAAAATATTCTCAAAACCTAAATTCTAGTGAGTGAAATAATGTATAGCCTATAATTTATATATATGGGCATATAGGCTTTGTGTATTCAGAAATGTATTATTTAATTCGATTTACAAATAGCCTACTGAAATAAAATAATATTTTGTGATGTCTTATTTTTGCCTGCGTCGAAACATTTCCGGTTCACGATCTTGTGTTAGTACAGTTTATTGATTGTTTATGGAAGAATGAATGAATACATAAATCAAATGTTTTTAAAAGTGAACGGTGTCTGTAGTTATAGGTCTACTATAAATCAGTACAACCAGGGGTTTGTTAAAACCTGATAAAAATCGAGATATATCCTACAAGCTTAAACACGCACAAACTGAATATAACATTTGGGAGAAACAGAGAGAAGTGTTAGTACTTATATTAATATAAAATGCCATTTAATTATTTTTTAAATGTTTATTATGTTCTGTTAAATGTTAGATTATGTTTTTACGTTTTATGTATGTATTGAATTATGTTAGAACAGTCAGTGTTGTCGAAGTTCAGCTTTCTTCACAGAGCACCTTCACTTTCACTTAACACGCGCCCCCTGGTGGATTAAAACTACATCAATTCTGCTGATATTTACACGTTTTATAGGCTATAAACTAAACGACACTTTTAGGTTATCACTTAGCACTATCGAATTTCATGTTTTTCTCAAATGCGAAATCTGATGATTTTCACTCACTCATTCTCTGTTAAATAAAGCAGACCCACAATAGCAGTTTTCTGGAGTTTATCAGACGGTCATAAATACCTGTGTGGCACACATGTATGTGAGCGTTAACAAACACGTCAAACTTTACGACCGTACTGCATTCCTCATGTGATCGATGCTCGATATCATGAATCTTGATTTGCCGTCCGCAGACAGTCGACACGTGTCCGCTGGCATATTACATCGTTCTTGTATCAAAACTGTTCAAAGAAAAGCTAACAAACAAACATATAAGACAGCGGAGATTTCCAGTAGTTTTCCTTTACCTTTATAACGTTTGTTTATTTTTATATTTACCGTCAAAGTGATTATGTGTAATCATATAATTTAATTTAATAAAATCGATAGCTGCAATAGGAAGTTCTGTTAAGTATATGTTGTTTTAACATTAGTGTCAACTACGAGAAAGCGTGGATTTTTATTTTATTATTGTTATGCTACAAAACTAATATTTAAATTTTATTTAGCGTATAAAATTGGAAACGAATGTGGAAGAAATGCATATAAAACAGGCGAGCAATTCTAACAAATCTAGTTTCATTCAGTGCAGTCTTCGTGGGTCCAGTTCAAATTGTGTTACAGTAGCCCGTCTGTCCATGATATTTATATATATTTATAAAGGCCTATTTTTTAAACATAAATTAAAAGCTCTGTGTGTGATGTTGTATTTTAAATGAAACTAATTATCTGCATATTAAATGTTAACAGTTATTTAGCATCAATTAAGGTGATCCAATGCAGTTATATAAGACAGAAGAAATTATACAACCTTACCTCTTTTTTTTTTTTGTCCTGTAAATCCCTTATATTTGTACAGACTTACAGCTTGCACTGTCACCTCAGGAGGGTGGTGGGCATATAATTTAGCACTGAAGTTACTTTCTAATTGGTTAAACTGATGCTTTAACAATTCTTTCCCGAAATACAACACTCCCCATCTCAACCCTTTTTTTCTTCTCTTATAGGAATGTCTCAATTTCTCCCCACATTCAAAACATTCGCTTGTGACAGAGTGTCTTGTAAATGGATCCGAAATTATATTGAACGGCTAATAGAAACAGCAGCAGCAGCAATGCAATACTGTTTTTAAAAAGAGTTAAATAAATAACAAATGCTTGCCTGAATTATACACTCCAAGCATTTAATGGCACAGTGTCATTTTGATTTTGTTAAATACAAAGGTATTAGATTAGATTAGTTTCTTGTGTAAAATAAATGAACATCCTTTCATATTTGTTTTTCCTTTTTTGTAGCATTTATTAAAAAGAATGAAAAAAAATAGGAACCTGCTCATAATTCTTGTTGAAATAAACACACACTCATTTTTATGGTATATTCGTGTCTAGTTAGTTCATTTTTCTTTGTGAATTGGCTATAACCGACGGCACCGAATTCCAAGCTTTCTCATGCCTCAGCTCCACAATTTTAAGTATATTTCCACATCTCGCCGAGCTCATTTTTCTTTGCGGCCGTGTGTGATGATGACACTGCTTTCGAGTCATATCTCCTCTGGCTGTCGCACCCCAGTCCACCTCTCTGCCATCTCAGGATTATAGTATTTGCAGTTAAACTTTTGAATGGATGTCATAATATATGGGGGTAAAATTTATAGATCTCTGGTCTCTCAACGGAGGACCCCCTTTGCTTTCTCTGCTCATTGCCAGACTATAAATTTTCCTCTCGTACGGTGCGGCTCGTCAGTAAAGGAACAATGTTGTGGCACTAAAGCATGCTAAATGGTTTCCCACATCATGTGTGAAGCCCACAATTGCGCCTTTAAACAGAGGCCGGCTAAAGGTCCGTCCTGGAATCTTGTAAATAATAAGTAATACTGCAAAACTGTTCAGGGGCTGCATGATTTCGGGTCTCATGTTGTGAATAACAGATCCTTTTCATTCAAATCGAATCAGTTCTTGTTAAGGACAATTTAGAGAGGTGATGTTCAATTGAGCCATTCACCTAGGGATCTCTCTCGTTCAGTCTTTTTCTCCCCCCTCCCTAATGCCTTTCCTTTTTTTTCTCACCCTCCTAATGTTTGCTATGCGCAGGCATCGCACAGAGGCCACTGCCTTTGCCTTTAATGAGGAAAAATGTGTCAATTTGCTGTTCTCTGTGTGCAGTTTGCGTATTGGTGTGCGGTACAGGGGGGCTAAGGATGCTCGTAGTGCTCCTTTTTTCTAATCAAGTGCTGTACAGGAGAGCGCAGTAATTCCGGTCTCTCCATCTCTCCCTGATCAGCATTCCTCCCCTGCCTCTCCCCTCAGCCCCCCAGGGACCCTCGTGCCTTCTGTTTCACCTCATCTCTGAGGTTCACACGGAGGTCAGCCGCAGGCCCGTGCGTCCCGTGCACACGGCGCGTAACTGGAAGACATGGATAGGGCATCGATTTGATGTAGATTTCTTGCACTGTTTATATACTGTATACGCAGGCATCTTGGCTTTTTGGCTTATTGTTTGATATTGGAATTTTTTTCGTTTACCAATATAGTGTGAAAATGTTTAATATACATGCTAATAATTTGTTAAAACTCTGAAATGTCATTAATATGTGACCCTGGACCACAAAACCAGTCTTAAGTCGCCGGATACTTGTAGCCATCGCCAAAAATACATTATGTAGGATTTTTCTTTCATTTAAATCATTAGGAAATTAAGCAAAGATCATGTTCGATGAAGATATTTTGTAAAATTTCTACTGTAAATATATCAAAACTTGATTTTTGAATAGTAATGTTCATTATTAAGAACTTAATTTGGACAACTTTTAAGGCGATTTTCTCAATATTTAGATTTTTTTGCACCCTCAGATTCCATATATCTCGGCCAGATATTGCCCTATCCTAACAAACCATACATCAATGGAAAGCTTATCTATTTAGCTTTCAGGTAATGTATTAATCTCAATTGCGAAAAATTTACCCTTATGACTGGTTTTGTAGTCCAGGGTGATTCATTTTCATACTGTACATTATAATGTCAACATTTGTTGTAGCATTAAAAATGAACGAAGTGATGTTTTTTATTTATTTAGACAAATGTGACCCTGGACTACAAAACCAGTAACACCGGTATATTTGTAGCAATAGCCAAAAATACATTGTATGGGTCAAAATTGTCAATTTTTCTTTTATGCCAAAACTCATTAGGATACTAAGTAAAGATCATGTTCCATTAAGATATTTTGTAAATTTCATACCATAAATATATCAAAAATTAGTGTTTGATTAGTAGTATGCATTGCTAAGAACTTTATATGGACAAATTTAAAGGTGATTTTCTCAATATTTTGATTATTTTGCACCCTCATTTTTCAGATTTTCAAATAGTTGTATCTCAGCCAAATATTGTCCTATCCTAACAAACCATATATTAATGGACAGCTTCAGTATGCAAATGTGATCACATGATCTGTTAGTAATCTTTCATGGATTCATTTAATTAATAGTGTAAATATGTTAGTGGTCTTGACTTTTGTGTCCACAGAATCTGCAGTAAATCATTGTATTGTGTTGATGGTTGCATTCGGAAATGTAGACATGCAATCTTCCCAAAAACAGTTATGTGCATTTTGATAAATATAACTCTCATAAACAGACAAACATAGAAGAGGGAAAAAAATCACGCAGATCACTACAAATATACAGGCAAAAAAAAAGTATTCAGACACCAGATATAATTTTTGATTTTTTTTTAACTAGTGAGTGCAGGACACTGTAGTATATTTATGTAAGTGAAGATAGCAAAATAAAATAAACTGTGACATATTATACCCAAAAATCCTTCACACAGTGGACTACCAGTAAAAATGATTACAAAAAAATTGAGACCACAAATTATTCAGACACTTTGATCTGACCATGTTTTGCTTAAGTGTTTATTCTTTAATTACTAATGTGACGTTTTTATACCACAGACTGAACAAAATTAAGCATTGCTTGGTAAGATTAATTTGTTCTGACACATTTTAACTCTGACTTTTTGTCATATTTTATTACCATTTTCTAAACTGTAGTGAATAAACTGTGATAATGTGAGAAATGTCGAAGGTGTCTGAAAAATTCCAGTTTGACTGTACAGTATTTAATGCAGCATTTTAATTATCTGAGCATTGTCAGCTATTTAAAAAAATGAAAACAAACTTAAATGTGTGTATTAATCTACATTTTGCTCCATTTATGTCTTTGACAGGCCTTTGCATCTGTCACCGCTGACTGTGCCCTGTCATTGACTCATAGCCACTCAACTGTGATGCTATTTAATGGTGTTTTACATTAACTTCCTCGGATCATTACAGCATCAATCAGATTTTTATAGCTGGATCACCTGCTGTGCTCATAACATCACCTGTGAGCGCAGTATTATGCATGTTGGTGAGGATGTTAAATGCGCACAGAGCCCAGCTTTATTATCCGATATGAATACCTGATATGAGCTTATGACGATTGGTAATTAATTAAATAGTATATGAGGTTGTTTTGTTCGCCGCTCATTTGAGACCCGCTGCTCTCGCTGTCAAATTTTTCCATGTCATTGTTACAAAAGGGTTCTCTGCCGAACGAGTCCGTGAGGAGTAAACACAGCAGTCCATTGGTGGTGGCAGGCGGTGTGCTGCGGAGTGATAGGAGTAGTGTGACCTGGAGCTGTGCCTACCTCCATGTTGCAGAAGGAGGGGGAGGGAGGCTGGGCCGGCCATCTCTCGGTTCTCCCGTATCCCGCCGAGCTCCTCTCGTGGCATCAGTCGCCGCTCTGCTGCTGCCGTGGCACTGATGAACGTCCCTCTGCATGGCACGCTCAATGCCTCACTCCACCAATCTCGCCCTGCCACATCGCAGAGGCCGTGCCATGCATCACCACAAAGCGTCTAGCAGCCGCCGAGAGCGCCTGGAGGAAAGTCATTAGCTTTGTGTCGCTCCCTTTCTCCTCTCCCCACATCATTTTTGTGTTCCTCTGCTGACAAAATCAAGCTTGGAATTGGACGTCTGCTTAGCGAAAACTAAATATATAAGTACTCTGATGTATGTTTTTTTTTTTGTTTTTTTGATGCTCCATTTTTGGCTTTAAATACTTCATAAACAACATGAGGAAAGAAAATAAATGAAGTTGGAAAAGGCTAAACAGCACAAAGCCTCTGAGAATGATGGTGATGTAACACTCTGAAATATTCATAAACATCCACAGCACGTTTAAATGGAAATGATTGGCCTTATGCTAATTAAGGAGGGAGAATGCAAGGGGTGAGAGTTAACAAACCTCACTGCTCTGAATAATTAAAAATGCAATTTATAGGCGAAATGAAAATCCGGTGCCACGTGCATTTTTTATGTCACTTTAATAGTTCTACAGAGGTAAATGATTTTGTTTATGATGTGCATGTTTAGAAAAGCATGTAGAATTTAAGAAAACTGACAATGTAAGAAACAGGCAGAAATGTAACTCTTGATTTTTTTTTTTCCCTGTCTTTTTGGCAGCTTTTTGTCCTCTGTGGCTTTAAATATATCAAGCTCTGATTGGTTTGAAGGAAATGACTGAAGTTAAATGTTGCGTCTGTTCGGCCAATCAGAATCTTGGGTTTCCTTGGAGACAGTTCAGAATAGAAAAACATGCCATTTTTTCTGTAGGTGAAATGTTTGGTTACACTGCTACCCTGTGGAAGAATCACGAATATAGTGACTGGCCAGAAACGCCCACTGTTTGGTTTCCTCAGAAAGGCAGGTCGTAGGTTGTGAAGAATGACTGAACACAAATTCGCCATTCATTTTGCCATTGCTTAAGTCTCTGCCCGCACTATGGGGTCAGACAGCAAGGCCTGAGGAAGAAGGTTGTCAGTAGGTGTCTGAAGATTAGAGAGACTGTTAATTGTACGCCATTCTCACATTTCTTCTGTTTATTCTGAACTATTACCGGGGCTTGACCTTTCAGATAAATGAACAGAGGGGGATGTGGATGGATGAGGGGAGTAAAAGGTGTCGGGACGAAAGCAGACAAAGAGAAAAATGAACAGAGAAGTGGCTGAGCCGAGGCCTCGGTTTTTTCGATGATACATCAACTTACCCTTGACAAACACTGTGTAGTTCAGTTGTATTTATGACGACGTAGATGTGACCGTGTGTACGGAAAAGCCTCACGTGTGTACGCGAATGTGAGTGAGGGTCAAAGGGCTCCTCTGCGAGATGGTCATCTGTCTGATAAACTGGACACGTAACATGGCGGGCTACAGATCTCGATGGTGATGTCACGCAAACTGGGGGCGTTTGATGAGCTGAGGCTTATTTATAGAGGCATTAGATTCTCCAAGCTGTTGTTCTTTTGACATTTTTTTCCGATGACAAGATGGCTGCACAGTTGACTGCATAACACAGTCTGTTTTATGCATCGAATGGCAGCCTGAGCTCAAAGAGAAGAGATGCCGCAGAGATCGACATCAGCGTGCAGGGAAGGAAGCATCTGCTCATGTCTAAATGAGTTTTAAATAAGTCTGGTAGCGTGCCCGGAGGCCCACCTGTCGCCTACGCTCTCTTTTAGCTCTTGAGGTTAGAAGTTGATGAAAGCTAGATCGCGAGGGTGAGGATTTGTGTCTCGTTTCCCCGTTTGCAGCAAATTGTTCACCACTCTCACATGCCCTAGAAAACATTCTAAAAATAGGCACGTGGGTGTAGATTAAAGTGCAGCATGCTCTGCGCCACATTTTGATATATTCTTATTATAGTTGTCATCATATTAGCAGTGCCATCAGGGGCCCGGGACAATTTTTTATCCGTGGGCCCCTTTTCCCCACACTGTAGAGGTTATGATGACAGAAAAAAGGGTAATTTTAGGGGTGCTAAAGCTATATCATCTTCATCTAAATATATATATTTATCATATATAGTAACTATGTTATATTTACAAATATCTGTGTGTGTATATAGGCCATTGTACATAATTGGTCTAAGCGTCAGAGTTGGAAATGTCTTAAAAAATGTGTCTTTTTCCAAAAAATGTGTATGTATGCAAATTGTGTAATATCCAAGGTACACATTTCTAGTAATTGTGCAGTTATTTCTCATATTGTATTTTCAGAAAGTTTTATAATATTTGTCCTCTCCCCAAATTTGTCACTACCGAAACACAGTAATAATAATTTAATTCGAAGGGTTATATTGATCTATTAAGATGTTGCTTACATCTAGATTGTAAATATATTTTTTTGCTATTTTATACATTTTTTAAGAGGTAAATCCATAACAATTACATTTTTAACAATATTTCAGGTGTAATTTAGGAGGTTTTTTGTATTTTGAGTCCAATTTTTTTTTTTTAGTAGAAGGCAAAAAGCTGGTCATACTGATTTTGAAGTTAAGGATTCATTCATTTGAAAAAACTATCATAACATCTTAGTTGATAATTCAGTATAATTTATTGTTGACAAAACATCCCATGTTTCGGTAGCGACTGCACATTTTCGGTAGTTGACAGTAATGCTTTGGAAGCAACCACATCACATTACAGAAATTTAACTCACATACTAAAACACTACTAAAACATCCTAAAATACAAAAATGCATAACTGTATTATTGATTATTTGTCCCCCGAATAAAGCATTACGTGTTCCCTTTTGTCACTACCAAAACAATAATGACATGTTTCGGTCGTGACTGTTAAGGTAGTGATAGTTTTATGGGGTAACACCCCAAAAACAAAGATGTCACTACCGAAACTCCCCCAAATGTTTTGGTAGTAACAATTTTAGATACTTTTGAACCTAGCTCAAAGAAGCTAATTAGCATATGGTTAACTAGCACAGTTCTGAACAGTTGTACACATATAAAAACTAAATGTTATGGCATAACTCGGTAGTAACGTCACACACAGATTTTTCAGACTTTTGAACACATTTACCTCAAAATGATGAGACCTGTTTAATCATGCTCTGTAGCTGTGAGGGAGAGGGACACAGGAATATTTCCTAATCATAAATTTATGGGTTTAGTTAAAATCAGTCTCGCCAATAGAGTAAAACATACACGGTTTCAGTAGTGACATTAAAAATGTGAGACACGTTTTTTTTTTTTTTTTTAACATGAAATGTCATAATTTTTATCCCTTGATTTCTGATTGACAGTTTTTGAAGAGATCCCTCTGGTGGCTGCACAGGACCTAAGTAACATTCTAAAGCAAGGCTACCTGGAGAAGAAGAGACGTGGTAGGAACCTTTGAAATCATAGCATCATAAATCACTTAAAGGGATAATTTACCCAAAAATGAAAATTCTGTCATTAATTACTCACCATTGTGTTGGTCCAAACCTATAAGACCTTCGTTCATCTTCAAAACACAAATTAAGATATTTTTGATGAAATCTGAGAGCTTTCTGACCCTGCATAGACAGCAATGCAACTACCATGTTCAAGGCCCAGAAAGGTAGTAAGGACATTGTTAAAATAGTCCGTGTGACATCAGTGGTTCAACTGTAATGTTATGAAACTACAAGAATACTATTTCTGCACAAAGAAAACAAAAATTACGACTTATTTAACAGTTTTGTCATGGTATTATTGTGAACACGTGTCGAAGACTGACACTGAAGAGAAGAAATTGTTGAATAAACTAGTTGCTTTTGTTTGTTTTTTTTGCATAAAATTAAGGTTGAACAACTGATGTCTCATGGACTATTTTAACAATGTTTTTACTACCTTTCTGGATCTTAAACGTGTCAGTTGTGTCGATGTCTATGCAGGGTCAAAAAGCTCTCGGATTTCATCAGAAATAACTAAATTTGTGTTTCAAAGATGAACAAAGGTTTTACGGGTGGAAATGACATGAGAGAGAATAATTTATGACAGAACTTTTGGGTCAACTATCCCTTTAAAATCATTTTTAAGCATCTATTAAATATGTCAAATCTTTTCCCTTTTTCAGATCACAGTTTCTTCAGCATGGAATGGCAAAAGCGATGGTGTGTTCTGAACAACACCATATTTTATTATTTCGGGAGTGAGAAAGGTATGTCCTCTCCCATTTCATGAGGTATACAAATCTTTTTAATGAACGTCAAAGACAAAGATATTGAGAAACTTGGATTTTGTCTTCTAAATTCAGACAAGCAGCAGAAGGGCTCGTTTTATATCAATGGCTACAGTGCAGAGCTGGTGCCCGGCTTGCGCAAGGACTCCAAGAAGAATTCGTGCTTCGAGATGAGTGCTCCTGGAAGACGTTCTTACCAGGTTCAACACACACAGGCGCATTCACATCGCTCATTTCTCTAGCTGCGTTCAGTCATCTTGCTGTTATTACGATGAAGAATGAGAATAGCCTCCAAATCAACAATGATGGTTTCTCTCTGCAGTTCACCGCCAGCAGTCCCCGTGAGGCCAGGGAATGGGTGGACCAGATCAATTTTGTTCTTAAGGGTATGTGAGATATGAAATGCATTTTTATTAGAATACATAACGTATATAATATTATGCTGAATGCATCTGACTTGATCCAAGCACCACGCTGATCATCTTGAGGTGAAAAGGGCAGTTTTATAAAAAAAAAAAAAAAGGCATACCGATAACTTTCCTCCTGGCTCAGCCAATAAGATAAGCTCTAGACCTCCTCATGCAGCACGTCACTGAGCTTCTGAGTCCAACGTGCCTCAGGCTGCCTCCTCTTCCCCGTAGCGCAGCGCTCTTTACAGGAAATTGATTGGGATTTGCCCGGTCATCCTTTAGGGGCATCGATCTGGTCCTGCTTGGCATCCAGGCAGTGAGGATACGATAGCCTGTGTTACAGAGCTCAGTCACCTGCAATCAGGCCCTCACTTCATCTGAGACAGATCTGAGGCACCCTCGCCACTCTAAAATGGGCTCAATGCGGCCCTCTGATTTGCGGGAAGTAATGGACACTCCTGAGATAGTTTTCTCCCTCCCCACCCCCCTTCACACATGTACATACAGCCAAATGGCACAAGCATCATTTAGTATTAGCACTGTAATACATGTCAAGTTTAACATTGTGTGTAACATTTCTGATATTATTTTTTATAAACACTGAGGTCCAAATATCTGGGAACATGCTGACAATCATTTGAATTTGGATTTAAACCTGAAAACAAAGAAAGTTTTAATGATTTTGGATTAAAATACAAGTTTAAGTATTGAATTTTTTTTAACTATTTATGTACCACTTATTGCAAAAGCAAATTTGTGACATTGAATACTCTCAAATCATGCTAGATCACACGATCATTAGTTCTTATGAGTTAATGTCTGGAGTCCTGCAGTCATTAAAGCAAAACTGTGACAAACCAAGAAGAAAAGACTATGAAATTCATGTTATTAGTTCAGCTTTTCACTCAAATTTAATTATGCCGGTAATGTAATTTGTAATAAAAAGCATTAAATTAGTGGTCTCAGACATTTGGGACCTCACTAAGTGTAGACTGGTTATTTGTCTGGTGTCATTTTCATTATTTAGATGTTAATGTTTGCTTTTATGGCTTCTCTCCAATATCTGGAGAATGACATGTGACGCTGGAGGAAAATTCAGCTTTGCCATCATAGGAATAACCTACATTTTAAAATATACACTACCAGTCAGAAGTTTTTGAACAGTACGGTTTTTAGTGTTTTTTAAATAATTCTGTTCTGCTCACCAAGCCTGCATTTATTTGATCCAAAATACAGCAAAAGCAGTAATATTGTGATTTGTTTTTTCTTTTTCTACTGTTTAAAATAAATGCTTTCTATTTGTATATATTTAAAATGTAATTTATTCCTGTGATCAAGGCTAAATTTTCAGCATCATTACTCCAGTCTTCAGTGTCACATCTTTCAGAAATCATTCTAATGTGTTAATTGGCTGTTCAAGAAACATTTATTATTATTCGTATTATTATGGATTATTTGATGAATAGAAAGATCCAAAGATCAGCATTTATCTGAAATAATAAGCTTTTGTAACATTATACGCTATACCATTCAAAACATTGGGGCGGGGGGGATAATGGTAATTATTTAGCAAGAATGTTTTAAATTGATCAAGATAAAGATATTTATGTTACAAAAGATTTCTATTTCTGATAAATGCTGCTCTTCTGAACCCTCTGTTTCTCAAAGACACCTTTAAAAATTCTGCTCAGCTGTTTCAACATAATAATAATAATAAATGTTTTTTGACCAGTAAATTAGAATATTAGAATGATTTCTGAAGGATCATGTGACACTGAAGACTGGAGTAATGACGTTAAAAATTCAGCTTTGAAATCACAGGAATAAATTACATTTTAAAATATATTCAAAGAAAAAACAGTTATTTTAAATAGTAAAAATATTTCAGTTTTATTTTATAGTTTTTGCTGAACATTGGCTTAAATAAATGCAGGCTTGGTGAGCAAAAGAAGCTACTTTACAAAACATTAAAATCTTACTGTTCAAAAACTATTGACTAGTAGTAAATTAAATTAATGAAAACAGTCATTTTAAATTGTAATAATACCTTCAGAATATTACTGTATTTACTGTATTTTTGATTGATCAGAATGAGCTTTATTGCCCAGTAGGTTTACACACACAAGGAATTTGTTTTATTTTGTGTGTTTATTTTGGTGTTAATGTTTGTTTTATGGCTTTTCTTAAAGATCTGAGCTCTAACTTCATCCCCTTTGACGATGATGAGGAAGAGGTGGAAGAAGAGGAAGAGACATATGATGACATTGAACGAGCTACCACACCACCACCGCCACGTCCCGGGCCAGCATCTGCACCGGTTACAACCCCGAGTCTGGGACAAACCCCCCAAAGCAGCCGTGAGGAATGGAAGGACCAAGCAGGAACTCAAGAAGAAGAAGAAGAGGACGAGGACATTTATGAAGTGCTTCCAGGTACAGAAAAAAATGTATCTCATTGATTGGCTCTTTTAGCAAAACAGAGTTTAATATCGGATTTATTAGATAGCTATGAAATGAGTCACCCTGATCACTAGCCTAAAGGGATAATTCACCCTAAAATTAAAATTCTGTCATTAATTACTCACTCTCATGTCATTCCAAACCCGTAAGACCTTTGTTCATCTTAGAACACAAATTAAGACATTTTTGATGAAATCTAAGAGGTTTCTGACCCTGCATAGACAGCAACGCAACTGACAGGTTTAAGGCCCAGAAAGGTAGTAAGGACATTGTTAAAATAGTCCATGCGATAACCATAATGTTATGAGGCTTCAAGAATACTTAATTTGTGTTTTGAAGATGAACGAAGCTCTTACTGGTTTGGAACGACATAAGGGTGAGTAATTAATGACAGAATTTTCATTTTTGGGTAAACTATCACTTTAAAACACTGACAGTGTTTTTGAGAGGATTTTAGAACAAAGTAACTGAGGTTGTAACCATCAACACGACTGTGTTGAACACCATCAATAAGAGCATATACATCAAGATCTGGTCACCCAAAGTGATAGCAGGACCCTCGGAGGACCTAATGAGATCTCTGAGGAGAAATACATCACTCTGGAGTGCTGTCATTTTCACCTTACTTTGCCATGTGTGCTGGGCAGCTGAGCTGGCCACAGATGGCGGATCGGGTGACCACCTCTCTCACTTTTCCGCCTTTCATTCATCTCTCTCTCATCTTCTTACGCCTCTCAGATTTTCAGTTCGTAAAAGTGCTGAGCAGGACTTTTATGACATTGTCTAAAAAGTGCTGCATGTAGTGTGCTCATATATTAACTAATTTAATTAAGAGAATGTATATGTAATTGTGTATCATACTGTTTCATACAATTGCGATCAGTAAGATATTTTAAAAAAAATAATAATACTTTTTATTTTTTTAAATTTTAAATTGATCAAAAGTTACAGTAAAGACATTTATATTGTCACATAAGATTTCCATTTTTAATAAATGCTGTGGTTTTAAACTTTGTTCATCAAATAATTCTGAAAAAAAATTTATACCATGGTTTCCACAAAAATGTTGATAATAATAAGAAATGTTTCTTTAGCACCAAATCAGCATAATTAGAGTGATTTCTAAAGAATCATGTGACACTAAAGACTAAAGTAATGGCTGCTTAAAATTCCTATCCACAGGAATAAATTAGATTTTAAAATAAAAAAGCAGTTATTATAAATCATAATAATATTTCACAATATTACTATTTTCCTGTATTTTCGATCAAATGAATGCAGTCTTAGGTGAGCATGAGAGAATTTTTTTTAAAAAACATTTCTACCACAAACTTTTGAATGGTAGTCTATATATCTATAGATCTATTCCTTAATGCTTTACCACTAAAATTTCTAAAAAATTTGATTTTAACTCGAAATGTTTTGGAAACTGGAAATTTCAGAATGCACTCATTTTATATGTACTAATACTAATTTTGATCTCTCATTGTTTTCTAATTAAGCCTTATGCAACAGATTCCAATGCATGTTTTCAGATGTATATTTCGCACTTGCGCATATGGTAAAGGGCTACTTTAGTTTTACAGGTTTTTTTCCTCATGCTGTTCCTGGAAGCGCAGGGCAAGCTTGTGCTGTGGGAAGTATAGGGTTGCTGGACGGTGGTTTTATCGGCAGGCTGACAGCGTGAGGATGGATGTGGGAGACGGAAAGCTGGGCTATCACTGTCACCTCATAGACCTAGAGGTGCCACGCCCAGAATCAATGCCTGTCTGCCTGAAACACACTAGCCATCTAACCCGGCCTGGCACCTCCCCTATAAATCAAACTGTTCTGCCAGCACCGCAGATATTGTTTAATATACTTACAAAAGAGTTCAGAGGTACACAAAGTTGATCCAGAAGTTGAATTTGCTGCAGTAGACTGGTGCCAAACGAGTAATGTATATTTAAAGCTTAGCAGTAGTAATTGTTCTGTTTTTCCGTAACCTTTGACCCTTGGTATTTTTCAGATGATGAAAATGCTGACATCACTGAAGAGTGGAATGAAAAATCTGGTAAGTAGATTGTGTGCATTGATAAAAGAATGCTATAAACGGACTCAAATATATATATATATATGTGTTTTTTTATCTCTGTGTTTTAAATAAAGGGGGTTCCGATTATGCTAATTATTACCAAGGCTTGTGGGACTGTGAAGCTGATGGACCTGATGAGTTGGCCTTCCAGAGAGGAGATCTCATCTACATCCTCAGCAAGGTTTGTGTTTTTTCCCTCAAACTCACAAAAATACACACATACACATACACAAGGTCAGACGTTTAGTTCAGCGCTGTTGGTTGTGTCCTTGGCTGATTTGTTAGTTGAAGCGTTCTGCATGTATTTTGATTTTCTTTTTTCTTATCTCGCTCTATCCATCTCCTCACTAATGATGAAGAATACACAGCTGGCCATAAGATGAGTCATATCGGTCAATACTCGCTGACTTTCTCTTAGCAGCTATTCATTTACTGTATTCTAAATGACAAAGCTGGAATGGTCTTCACTCAGTCAGTACATTCTTATTGCAGCATTTTACAAAGAAGGCCTCAGCCAAAATATAATAAATCAGGATTTGTGGCTTATATTTCTTCTGTTGATTATTCTATATCAACATATTCTAACAAAGCAGTTACATTTCTAATGACTACATTTCTAATGCAGATATCCAAGAGATTTGTTGGCAACAAATTAAACCTGTCATACTGACATAACAGAAAACTCCTTGTACATCTGTGGTCTGTAGACGACTGCAATAATGTGTTCACACAGGCACATTCTCAATAATAGGCTGTTGAATCATTGCTGTAGTAGTGTCTTGGAAAATTGAGTGATCAGCCAAGCAACCCCTTTTATTTGGTGCATTCGCTTTAATCTATATTTTTTCATGTCCTACAAATGGGATGTTAGCAGGAACACATAGTGTAGCTGTTTCTTAAAGATACACCACTGAAAGAATCAATGTGTTTTAATTAAGACTTGTATGGCTTAATATAAAGTAAATGATGTCTTTTACTGAAATATGTAATAGAAACCCATGAAAGATTACGTTTAAAATAAAAAAAATCCATTATTTCGATGATGTGAAAAGGTTGCACTCAGTGAGCTACTGGCGCTACCTGTTGCTATTTATACCGCAACACAACTGGGAAAATAAAATACTGATGCGATGCCACATTGTGCGGCTTTTGGTTGTAATTTTCAGGTGAAGGCAACATGTAAAGATTTGCTAGCAATAAGAAGAGGAGAAAAGAATGAGAAGATGCATGTGGATGAATAAAACTTCCTGAAGACCCGCATCGTTTATCTCTCCACTTTAGCCCTAATGCCTTTGAGGCTTTTAGTAGACCACAGCTACTGAAAGAGCTTACAAACGGCAGAGACAAGAAACGCTAGATGCCATCCTGACAGGATGCAGCCACTGAAAGTGTTTCTCAGAGCAGATTTCACTCAATATCTGGGGGTGTTTAGACTCCTTGTGGGGAAAAGTCAGTGGTACGGCATTTGGTTTAAGCCTATACGCTTATATTCATTGCCACCTGTACACACTCTTTCAGTAGCTGTGGTCATCATATCAGTAATTTTTGTTTTCCAAGTTCTGTTGCAGTAAAAATAGCAACAGGTAGCTCACCAAGTGCAACCATTTCTTGTCATTGAAATAATGGCGCCCCCATAGTCCAAAAAATGTTTAAAACGATGTAAATTTTTTAAATAACGTAAATCTTTCAAGGGATTTTTACTATATAGGGGATAGTTCATTCAAAATGAAAACTCAGTCATCATTGTTATTTCATTGTTATATTTTCTTTGTAACACACACAAATGCAATGAAAGTCAGTGGGATCCAGTGATGTTTTGGACTGTACTGACTTTCATTACATGGACAAAACAGTTACAACTTTTTTTTTTTTTTTTTAAAGAGTTGAGGTTAAGTAAGTGATGACAGAAGTTTCATTTTTGGGTAAGCTATTCCTTTAAAGGGATAACTGAACAGAAAATGAAGCTTTTGTCATCATTTACTTACCCTTATTTTGTAAACCCTATGAGTTTCTTTCTTTTGTTGAATTCAAAAGGAAATATTTTGAGGAAAGTTGATAACGAAACAGTTGCTGGCAGCCATTGACTTCCATAGTATTTTTACCCATACTCGCTACCAGCAACTGTTTGGTTACCAATATTCTTTAAAATACCTTCCTTTGTACTCAACAGAAGAAATAAACTCTGGAACTCCAAAGTAAATGATGACAGAATTTAATTTTGGGGTGAACTACCCATTTAAAGGAGAAGTTTACTTTCAGAACAAAAATTTACAGATAATTTACTCACCCCCTTGTCATTCAAGATGTTCATGTCTTTGTTTCTTCAGTTGTAAAGAAATGATGTTTTTTGAGGAAAACATTTCAGGGTTTCTCTCCATATAGTGGACTTCTATGGTGCTTGTGGGTTTGAACTTCCAAAATGTAGTTTCAGTGCAGCTTCAAAGGGCTCTGAATGATCCCAGTCATGGAAGAAGGGTCTTATCTAACGAAACGTTGGTCATTTTCTGAAAAAAAAATTAAAATTTATATACTTTTTAACCTCAGATGCTCATCTTATCTAGCTCTGCGTATGCTCTGTGTATTCCGGTTCAATACAGTTGAACAAAACTCCCATCTCATTTTCTTCTTCAGAATCGTCCTACATCACTGTTTTACCTTCATTGTTGTTGATAATCTTTGCACGTTCACTTTGTAAACACTGGGTCAGTACTTCTGTGCCGATGTAGGACGATTTTGAAGTTGGAGGAAAAAATGAGATGCAAGTTTTTCAACATACCCTAACTGTCATGAACCGGAATACACAGACAAGATGAGCATTTGACGTTAAAAAGTATATATATTGTAATTTTTTTTAGAAAATAACCGATCGTGTCGCTAGATAAGACCCTTATTCCTTGGCTGGGATCGTTTAGAACCCTTTGAGGCTGCATTTAAACTGCATTTTGGAAGGCACCATAGAAGTCCATTATGTGGGGAGAAATCCTGAAATGTTTTCCTCAAAAAACATAATTAGACATAGAAAGAAAGACATGAACATCTTGGATGACAAGGGGGTAAATACAGTAAATTATCTGTAAATTTTAGATCTGGATGTGAACTTCCCCTTTAAGAAAGAAGTCTACCCTCATTTTTGGTGCTCTTGCTATTCATTTAACACTATTGAAATGTACAGATATGAAAGCTAATGAACCCTAAAATCAGAATTAAATAACAGGACAGCTAAAACAGGTTTGATTTGGTTATTCAAAAAACTGTGTATATATATATATATATATATATACATCCGCTGTGGTTGGTTATCAAACACTGTAAGGATGCGCGTGGGTCATTTATTTTTATCTCATGCCGTATTTCTAATTTGTGTAAACAATGAGTCTAACCATCTCAGATAGCTGGAGCATGTCTCTGATTTTGTCATCACGCTGTTATTATATTCAGACAAGTAGATTTATCAGCTCTTACTTTTAATCCCTTTGTGACTGACATGTAATTGAAATAGCTTTTATTGATGGCAGTATTTTCGAAATGGCTGCACTTGTATCGCTCAAATCTCGTAGACCTCTTCGGATGCCTCCTCAAAATCATTTCAGACAATGTGGGGCTGCTGCTCTTGTTTTACGGGTGCTTCCCTGGAACGTTGACCTTACTGAATGAAATATAGACCGTTGGCTAGAACTCAAGCCTAACTCTAGCGGTCCCACTCATAAAGCAGTGGTCATAAAACCTGAGTGCATAAATTCTGCTGCACAGAGGCGTGGAGGGGAGGCCAAGTATATTTGTGTCAACACCGAGCGTAATTACAAGGTGATAAAGACGTGGAAAGTGCTAAATCAATTCCGCTAACCAACAGGTTTTTGAGGCAGCGCTATGATTGACCGCTGTGAAGTCACAAATCAAAGAGGTCGACAGCGCTGTCACAGCATTGGTGTAAGCAGAGCGTACAGATTAAAAAAAGCTCTCTCATCAGTCTTTATTGATCCACCACTTACAGTGAATAAACAGCTATTCGGCTCATCTACACAAATCACCACACGTATCTATAATATGTGGGAGCATTTTGGAGTGTGATAGCACATGCACAAAATATTTGCTTCATTAGTGGTTATTATTAGAGTATCTTGTTGATGCCCAGGAGGAACATGGAAATTAAATTTAAATGGCTAGTTTCAACCAAATAAAAATGCTATATAAATATATATATATTTTAGTTAAATTTTGCTGGTGATTAAATCAGAGTTCATTTTGTGTGCAACCATGATAGTTGCACTACGGCTCGCTGTTTGCTTCAGCTCAGCCTCCCTTGCCGCCATTGTTTCCCTGCTCATGCCGCACGGCTCCTTAGTTCAGAGCACTTGAACATGAAATAGTGGCGAAGGCTAACATCCATCTGCCAGCTTTGTACAGCCTACTCAATCCTCAGGGCTGAAGAATCACGGCAGCAGGACAGCTGGATATTTGGAGATGTTTTTTTCCTGCTCTAATCACATTGCATGTACGCTACCTAACGCATACTTTAAGTTTGTAACTCTCGTTTTTTGCATCATAGTTTATTTGCTGTGTTCAATTTTTTCCTACACATGTAGTTGAAGGGCCCCACGGAGAGTTTTTTTTCTAAACGTTCTCTTTTTTTTTCTTCTTCGACCATGCCATCCTTTTGCATTCCAAACTCTTAATTTATGCCCCTAGATTCAAAGTACATGACTCCCAAAGGTCAGACCCAACACATGCCAGAATTCCCACTGGAATCCCCTTAAAATCCTGGAATGAGAAGCTAAGAGATTTATTGCACTAATGATGGAGGCAAACTTCTCCAGGACCCTTTTAACATGCAAGCCCACTGATATCCCTTTCTTTCAGCTCGTCTTTGCCTTTCTACAGCATGTGCTTTACACTCTCACCATTAGGGGCTGTAAACCGGGAATCTTAGATGCCAGTCTAGACAAGGTCCAACCTACTTTTAACATCCAGATGCTACATTAGTATGGCTGTGGACACTACTGCCACCTTCTGGCTGAAGGTGTAAAGCTTTTCAAGCTTTAGTGTTTTTAAAAACAAATACTTGATGGTTTGTGTTAAAAAAAAACTGGCTCATTTTGCATTAACAATAAGAAAAAACAAGAAGACAATTTTATTTTTTTTCATTTAAATTTCCATTTTATGTTTTTCTGAAACTGCATTTAGACTGCCATTTTATCTGATAAACATGTATGTTTATGTGTAATTTTCTCATGTTCCACTGGAGGTTTTTACAGGTAGACATAAATGCGAATTTGCATCTGAATGTGCCGTTCTCACAGACAAAACTGGGTGATTGTGATTGTTATCTCCTCCCTTGTGGGACACATCCTCGTAAACTTCAGACAGATGACTGCTCCAGTTGGCCTCCCGCCCAGGGGGTCAGTCTCCTACAAAATGGCTAAAGAAAAGGAAAAGGTGCCATAAAAGAAAAGGAAAATCCAGTGGAAATAGTCACTCCTTTTTTAAGTCATTCTCACACACTCATCTAAGGACCTGCCTTCTTTGTGGCAGTAGAGGCGCAGAGGCGCTGTATAGACATATTGAGCTTTCTATTTACCAGCAGAGGCATCAGGGGGTGAGTCTGGGGTTCTGGGGTCATGCAGAAGGCAACGGTCATCTCCCGGTCAACTACAGTAGGTCATTATTCAGCCTAAGCCAATAGTCCAGAACTGCACGGCGGCCGCCCCCCTCACACTCTGCATAATTATTATAAATGGGAGGCCACATAAACAGCCATCATTACAGGCTCTCAGCAGCATACACAATCCACTTTAAATGCCTATTAAGTTTAAGTGCCATCAGTAATCCCCAAGTGTACTTTTACAACGGCAGATTATTTGGTCATCCGCATTTTTACTCGATGTCGCACCTTGGAACGCCCCGGATTTGGGATTAAATAAGGCCTGTGGCGTTTCCGCTCCGGTTTATTTGACTACGCCAAACAAATATTAATATTACGAGTTCTTAATGGCGAGCTGCGATGAGAATGACATGCAAATGAAATGCGCTGATTGAGATAAATTGAACAGTGGCTGTCCTTGCTCGAGCGGCAGATCAATACCTGTTCGCCACCTGCCGTGTCTGCTGCTTAGGACTAGCAAACAACGTGACGTATGGGTGTTTGTCTTTTAAGATGGCTGGATGAGTGAGTCCCTGTGCAGCACTGAGCGTGTGGAGCCGATGCTTTACGATGCGAGTTAAGGAAAGAGAAGCAGGAGAGGAAAAGCGGAGGAGGGGGTTGTAGCACCCGAGTGCCGGGTTCAGCGGCGGGGCAATGAGAGACTTCCTGCGCTCCATCACTCCCAAGGCCTACCTCAGTCAGCTGGTGGCCAGGGGCAGAGGCCTCATGCCTCATTCTTATTACCATGTCTGCTGCCTCCACGGTGTGTGTGTGCGTTTCTACTCGTAACCGGAAAAAATGAATGCGCGCGGGCACCGAGGGAGAGTTTGCAAATAAGGGAAATGATTAAAACGCGATTGAGGAAGGAGGCGTGCATGCAAAGCGCGTCGTCTTAGAGGGAATTTATAGGGGGCAGAGGAAGAAAGGGTTGATCGGTATTCTGGCGTTATTATAGACAAGAGTCACTTTTGAGCCTGTCATGATATTGTTCAAGTTAGGCCACTCCTTTTTAAGGCATCATTAGCTGTCAATCTGTCCCCTGGTCGCTGGAGAGCAATGGGCCCATCTGAATACCATTGCCAGCCGCCCCCCTGAGTGAGAAATAAATGATATCAGTGGCACACTGCAGGTGTTGTCATGGCAACGCACACTCTCGATAGCTCCGTGTGCCAACTCCGCCTTCCTCGGGAGAAGGTCATGCGGAGGTCAGCGCCGTCGCAGCGACGCACTTCACTTTTCGCAGCAGCTGCCCACCAGACCTAGACCAAACTGAGACGCACCTGACCCTGTCCTGTTACAGAGAAGCTTCCCGAAAAGCCACCCATTATCCCTGTCCTGTGCAGTTCTTTCGGGTAAATCTCTATAACAACCCTTTCTACGGTCAGGCGCAGATTGGATGTCTCCCAAATGCCTCTAGCTGACAGATGCATTGCCGAAAAGCAGATTGCTAATACTGGGAGGCAGGAAAAATGAGGCAGGAATGAAAAGGACACGAGTCATCGAAATGGGACGGACTGCACTGGAATGTATTGACTCTCTTTCTTGTACTGCATGTGTACTCTGTTTGAACCCACAGTTACACCATGTTGGGGAGGGTGGGGGTGGGGAAGGCGGGGCGGACGAGGCGTGTTGGATGGGAGGAGGTGTAGTGTACTCAAAACGGCTTGATCAGCCATTGACGCACCTGTGATTTCGAGAAATATTATACAGCAGTTTGTTCCAGTCCTCTGCATTGATTGCCTTTCCAAGATTGCTGATATACATTTCGTTTGAATTGGTTCTTTTCACCATTTTAACACTGTTTCAGAAACACTTTCATTCTGTGCATTAGTAGCAGAGATTTTTCAGTGACTCTTTCTGCAGGTTACTTTTTTACCGCACTAGGTGGTGACCCACAACTGTAAATCAGTGTTTTTGAACAAATCGGTTGATTGAGTGATTCAATGACTCACTCACTGAAGTGAAATAAATCAATAAACTGTCCATATGCATATGTCATTAAATCATTTACTCATTTAATTTATTCTAAAACAAGGTCTGCATCCAAAATTGCTTCTATATAGTAGGTGAAAAACTGTATGTGACAAAAGTATGTCTGAATACACAGTACTCATAAAAGAGTACGCTGGATGACCTGCTACTTCCAGCGAGATTCTCAAGTGTGCATATGATGAACACTTTACCATCCCATAAGGCCATAGGAGAGGAGTTGTGAATGGCAGTGAAATGACCCTCATTACACCAGTAGGTGGCGATGCACAACTGTCTGTTCCTGAATAAATCAGTTGATTGAGTGGTTAAGTGACTCACTCATTGAAGTGACATGAATCAATGAATGGTCCATGTGCACATTATTGAATCATTTACTCAATCAACTTATTGTGAAACGAGGGATGAATCAGAAATCGAATACAACCCTACTAAATAGTTGGTGAAAAACTTATATGATAAAAGAAGCATGTCCAAATTCACAGTACCCATAAAACCGTAGGCTAGATGAGCTGCTGCTTCCAGTGAGATTCTGAAGTGTGGATACAGTGGATACTTTACTATACCATGAGGCCATGGGAGAGGAGTTGTGAATGGCAGTGAAGTGACTCTTTTTGTTACTTCGTTATACCAGTAGGTGGCCACACACAACTGTCTGTTCTTGAATAAATTAGTGTTTCTGAACAAAACAGGTAATTGAATGATTCAGTGACTCACTCACTGAAGTGACACAAATCAATAAATGATCCATTTGTGTATGTCATTAAATCATTTATTTAATTAATTTGTTCTGAAACAGGAACTGCATCCAAAATGGCATACTTCCCTACTATAGAGTAGGCGAAAAACTGTATGTAACAAAAGATGACGCCCGAATTCGAGTACTCATAAAAGAATAGACTGGATGACCTATTCCAGCGAAATCCTCAATGTGCATACAATGTTTACTTTACTATCCCATGAGGCCATGGAAGAGTAGTTGTGAATGCCATTGAAGTGACTTGTTTTGCTACTTCGTTACACCAGTAGGTGACAACGTACAACTGTCTGTTCCTGAATAAATCTGTTGTTTTAAACAAATCAATAGATTGAGCGATTCACTGACAGTGAAGTGAAATAATCAGTAAATGGTCTATATGTGCATTTAATTGAACAGTACTACAGTACATTTGTACTGCATAGAACACATTTTTAATGGTCATGAAGTAATTACTATTCAAAATAAGTACTCATGTGTACTCATGACTACTCATGAGAGTATGCGATTTATTCATTCAGGCACAAAACAAGTGAATTGCCTTATGATCGATTCATTGAATCAAACAGTGACTGGCTTCAAAATCACCTTTTTACCTTCATTAAGTATTCCTTACTTTACTCAGCTAATATAGTGGCTAGCTGTTCAGTATACATTTATTGTGCACTCATTACTAAGGTGCATTATGGGAATGAATGAGTGCACATGATAATGTGCGCTTTACTTTTGGACACCACTTCAAATGGCTGTTCTTTCAAATAGGACATTGCATAAGGATATGAAGATTGAATTCAGACACCGCCCATCTTTATAAGCAAACCATTGAATCATTTATGCAACTGATTTGTTTAAAACAAAGATTCGTTCCGCTTGAGTGCCACACTTTGACAAACAAGACGCTGGTAAAGAGGCGAGATGTTAGTGCAACAGTCAAATATGTCCTAGTGCATGTTTACATAGAAAAACAATAGAAAAGCAGTGCAGTAAAATGCAAAATGCGCTGTGAATGGCCCCTTCTGGCAATACTGGGTCTAAAATGTAAGTTATTCACTATTAACTTCTTGTTTACGGAACTGTCGTATGAGAACATCAATCTACACCTCCAACAATCCCCATCTGCATAGCTGCATGCGTCTCAAACAAAGAGCTCAAGTTCTTGGATGTACAGCTACCGAGGCGTTGATGCCGCAGCGGCATTCAGCTCACCGTCCAGATGGATTTTATTCCGTGTAGCATCATTAAAGCGGCTCATCTGCATGGGCTGAGGACTACATTAGGCTCAGAGCACTGTGGGTGTGCTTAAAGAGAGGAAGGTAATTAGTTCCTACTCTCCTCAGCAGGCAGCGGATGGATGACATGCTCATCATGTCTAAATGTACAGTGTGTGCTGCTGGAATACTAAAGCTCTTAAAACACTCCAGTCTTTCACTATCAGTGTATCTCGTGTTCTTTAATCTCCTCATTTATAAACCCCTCTCCACCTGAATCTGTCTTCATTCATTAAAGGCCAGATCTGGGGCTCTCTCCACTTTTACTCTGAAGAGCTTTGGCCTGGAATAGCTCTTAAAGATATCGGAATTTGGAGAGGAGAAAATCAGGAGAATGTTATGGTGGAAAAACAGCTTTAAGAAAAGAATAAATACAGATTTCTTCTGCTTCGCTCAAGGCATAAGATGTTTTATACTTTTTCAGCACCCTGATATAATCATTTGTGTATCCAATAACCAACGTTATCCAAACACTATTAAACTAGTCCCCTAACTTGTGTCAGCATCTCTGGCGGCAGTTATTGTCTCTAACTTCGAACAACAGATTCACCACACACTTACCACCACGCATTTTAATTACCACAGAAATTGGTAAATCGGCGTTTCAAGATTTAAACTAACATTTACATTTGCATTCGAATGGCTGTATGCAGGTGCATGAAATTTCGTTCTATTACAAACATCCTGACATTTTGTTTTTATGTGCACTTTTAAAGCCCTGATGGTCCATACAACTAAGTAAACACCCTTAAGAACACCATAAGTACCATCTCGCCACAGTATTTAATTTTCTATGATTCCGCAGATAAAAATCCTCATGAAACATGCGTCAGTTCATGAGTGGCTAATCTAAAGTTTGAATATGAATATAGCGTTAACATATTTTTAGACAATATGCAAAAATGGCTAAGAAAAGTTCGCTGATTAATTAATTAATTTTATATTTAGTATCTAATACGATGAAATTCACCTTTAAACTAAATCAGATGGAAAATATATGTACGCTGGTGTCTGAACAATGACCAGATACTCACACTCAAGTCTCTATATTTCTCTTTCTGAACTAGGAATATAACATCCATGGATGGTGGGTCGGAGAGATGAATGGTGCTATTGGCATAGTCCCCAAGGAGTTTTTACATCCTGCTTATATTCTATGAGGTACTTACATTCACAAAATCATTCTACATGATTACTTAGCTTATAAACGAGAACGAAGAACGCAACTTAAACTGAGAGTTCGAAATTATGTAATTGTCGATTAACTTTACCACTGTTTTAAAGTTCAAAAAGTTTTCAAAATTGCTTCAGCATTAAATCCAATCCCTCCTTGCTGACACCTGCTGGAAATTATTGCAACTACAAAGATGTATGGCAGCATTAGATGAACACATTTAGCGTGCATGGCCTTAAATATGTTTGTTTTCTCTTCTAGGTTTGCTTTTTGTGAAGATCACAGAATGTTCAGCGTTATAACACTTCGACACCTGTCATGGTTTGGAAACTGTCTATGATTACATTAGGATGCAAATTCAAGTAAACTTGCATTTTAGTCTATTTCTAGAACCTAAACCCTGAGACCAAATAATGTTTCTTACAGTTTTTTTGTATAGAATCCTTTTTATATCTTGCATAATTAGCGTACACTAAGAGGCTTGTCTAAATCTACATCACGGTTTTCTGATTTATTCAAACATAAACCACATTTGTGACCCTGGACCGCAAAACAATTCATAAGGCTCATTTTTTTTACATTGAGATTTATACATAATCTGAAAGCTGAATTAAAAATCTTCCCATTGATGTATGGGAAAGCTATTTAAAAATCAAAATATTAATTAATAAATGGCCTTTAAAATTGTTAAAATGAAGTTGTTAGCAATGCATATTACTATTTAAAAATTAAGTTTTGATATATTTATGGTAGGAAATGCACAAAATATCTTCATGGAACATGATCTTTACTTACTATCCTAATAATTTTGACCCATACAATGTATTTTTAGCCATTGCTACAAATACATCTGTACTACTCAAGACTGGTTTTGTGGTCCAAGGTCACATTTATGCAAACGGTGAACATATGAAAAACATTTGTAGTGTAAGAACTACTTTTCCAACATCACTTAAAATCTGTTGTGTGTCAACAACACATAATATCGGATACAATTATCTTTTTTAATGCACAATTTAGACAGTGACTGCAAAAAAGACCATTGTTATAAGTTATTCTTTAGTTAGTATGTTGAAAGCTTTCTTTCTTAACTCTGCATTTGTATTTGAAATTGCTTAGCTCAACGTACTAACCATTTCAGCAGATATTACTCCATGGAAGTAAACGATCATAGCACAACTTAAAATAAAAAGCCTTGCTACTTTGGACTCAAGTATACTTTTTGAGTATTTCACAATATGGATAAAAAGAGAAAAATATTCAGGAAAAAAAGCACAACACAAGAAGAGCAGTTAATGACGTGCCTTGAATGTATTGTAAAAACAATAGTTTATTCAGCAAAATGTATCACTCTTAAAACTGGACAAAAAAGAAACCATAAAAAGCTTCCAGAATTTGATGAATCAGTTATTTCAGATGAAAACATAACATTCCACCATGTAATAACTGTCAGCACACACTCCAAATAAAACTTTGCACAATAACTGCCTCGCTTTCACTTTAGCCTACACGTACATTTCAGATGAACAACGTAACCTGCTTAAGTGAAACACAGCATCAATAAGAGCTTCTCTGCTTCTCGACTGGAGAAACCGACCATCATGGGTAGATCCAATAACACATAAACCCCTAAGGAGGCTCAGAAACACTTGAAATGGATTCAAAAACAGACCTACATGGAATTTGGCTTTGCAAAGGATATAAAAAAAAAAAAAAAAAAAAGAAATCCACTGTTGAAACGTTTCTTTAATTAAAGAAAAACAAATCTGAGACAGTTTCCTTGGGATGCGTGTTCAGGCTCTGCCTTTATACATTTATACTGTCCGCTAAGAAACAAAAAAGAAAAATCAAAAAGGGCTCATTTTAAAGGGTTTAAAATAGTGACCATATTTTACATTTCTATCGTAAGTGGCATGTTCTATCAGGCCTGACTGAGCGGTCCTTCTCTTGGCCTGGGTATAATGGGTGACGGGACTGCTCTAGAACCACCTGAAGGCTAAACTAGCTCCAAATGGTGGAAGAACGGGCCAAGATTGAAAGGGGAGGGCGATCTTAGTACAGAGCGTCGGTATTGCTGCTCCTCGGCCTCTTGATCTTCTCAATGTTCTTCAGGATCATGTCATGTAATGTTACCTGCAGGAAAATTTGGTTTTATTAAATCAGTTATCACAATTCCCAGACAAGCACATACATAAAATAACCTGAATCTTTATTCTTTAGTGTTTTATTACTGATATGGCAATACTTACATATTGATTTCTTAGTTCTGACACTATAATCTTGAGGCTGATGTATTCCTTCTCATCAATCTCTGTCACTGTGCGACGATAATCCTCCTGCAACGGTCAAAAAATATATTATACACACATAAAATAACTACTGAATTTCTGATTTAAATGTTATGTATGTTTACTGAAGACACGACTTACAACATGAGGGTATTTTGCTATTTTGGAAACCAGCTTTGCCCTTGTGATGTAGTACCTGTAAAAGACAGCATTTTAAAAATATGAAGGAAAAATTGAGTGTATAAATCTTTATTTGACGGTCCTAATATTGATGTGTCGTACCTGGATATCTGATCTAAGTAAGAAGCTGCTTCCCCTTCCACTGTTCTGAGTTCAGCCACCGTCTCCTCCTATGGATTGTGAAGATAAACAGAATCACAACTCAAGCTTATTGGCTGACAATTTCTTTTTCCATTTGACATTAACAGGACAAAAGGTAACCATTTCTTTTTTTAACAACAAAAATTACAGCAGGAATCACTGCTTGTTCTTTTACAACAAATGTAGCTCATGTTATTTCAAGACCTTTAGTGTAGCAAACTGAAAAATGTGGCACTGTACCTGAATTGAGACACCAAAATTGTTGCCATCTTCTATTCTTGGGATTAACAACTGAACCCACATCTTGACCTAGAAAACAAGGAAATGACATCTGTCCAACATACTTTTAACGAATGGAAGCACGTCTGAGTTTATGGTTATATAAACTTACCGTGTTGCATTTTTCTATGAGAGTTCTGATTTCAGGCTTGACTTTTTCGATCAGCTCCACCAGCTTGCCATTGCTTTTCATCATTCCACCAGGCATGACAAAGACCTTGGTCCCGCCAACTACAAACAGAAATCATAGGCTCTGTTTGTACTTAAGTTTTCAGTGACCCGATCACAAGTGATCAGGCGAGACACATTATCGTTTCCGCCTGGTATTAGTTCCGAATTAAAATTTCCTGATAATGTACTAACCCCATGTTATCCAAGATGTTCATGTCTTTCTTTCTTCAGTCAAAAAGAAATTAAGCAAAATATTCCAAGATTTTTCTCCATATAGTAGACTTCAATGGGTATCAATGGGTTGAAGGTCCAAATAGGTTTTAATGCAGCTTCAAAGGGCTCTACACGACTCAATCTGAAGTATAAGGGTCATTTTCTAAATAAAATTATAATTTATATACTTTTTAACCACAAATGCTCATCTTGCACTAGCTCTGCATTCACGCATTACGTAGTCACAATGGAAAGGTCGCGCATGACGTCTGCTGAAGTACCGTGAATGTGCAAATAAAGCCAAACGGCCTTTACAAAAAGGTAAAACAACAGCGTCGGATGATTTTAAAGTTGGAGGAGAAAATGAGAGTTTTTCACCCTACCCTACCTTACTTATTTACACAGATGAAAAAATAATGCATGATTACGTAATGTGTGAAGTCGCAGACGCACATCGCAGAGCTAGTGCAAAACGAGCATTTCTGGTTAAAAAGTATATACATTTTTATTTATTTATTTAAGAAAAGGATTGTGTTGCTAGATAAGACCCTTATTCTTCAGCTAAGATTTTGCAGAGCCCTTTAAAGCTGCAGTGAAACTGCAACTTGGATCATCAACCCACTGATGTCCACATTCTAGAAAAAATCCTGGAATGTTTTCCTCAAAAACCTTAATTTCTTTTCGGCTGAAGAAAGAAAAACGGGAACATCTTGACACAGGAATGAGTAAATTATCAGGAGATTTTAATTCAGGAGTGAACTAATCCTTTAACGTTTTCAAATACACCTCGTGACCACTTGGACCAACTCTTTTTGCAACTACTGAATGTACAAACCCATGTTGCCCAGTTTACAAGTGAGCGGGAAAAGCAAGCAAATGAGAAGAGGGTGTGGGTTGATGTTGATCATAATTCATGTGGTTTGGTTCAACTACACTACAAAAGCAATTCAATGAGTTTTTAACTACCTCTGGAAGTCGTTGAAAGTAGACACACTCAAAACGTTTTAAACCCCATTTACACCAGTATTTAGTGTTGTCAACTTTTTTGACTGACAAAAAAAATAAAAAATAAAAAAAAAAATGAAAATTCTGTCAATAATACTCTCATGTCGTTCCAAACCCACAAGATCTTTGATCGTCTTCAGAACACAAATTAAGATTTTTAATGAAATCCGACAGCTTTCTGACCCTGCACAGAGAGCAACGCAACTGACATGTTCAAGGCCCAGAAAGGTCACAAAGACATTGTTAAAATAGTCCATGTAACATCAGTGTGTCAACCGCAATTTTATAAAGCTATTAGAATACTTTGTGTGCAAAGATATTCTTTTCTTGTGTGTCAGTCTTCAAGTCTTATTTATGAAATTTCATGAGATTCCTTACTACCTTACTCGGCCTTGAACGTGGTAGTTGCATTGCTGTTTACACAGGGCCAGAAAGCTCTTATTTCACCAAAAATATCTAAATATAAATTTGTGTTCTGAAGATAAACAAAGGTTTTACAGGTTTCTAAAATACAAAGGCGAGTAATTAATGACAGAAATAGCATATTTAGGTGAACTATCTATTTAATACCAGTTGTAAACGGGGGCCACATGATAGGGAAGACTCAGGGAAAGATGTTTTGGTATCAATATAGGTTTCATTTTTTTTTTTTAATTCACCTGCAAAATTCAAGAAACTTTTTATTAGGCAGAAAAACTCACCTTTGTCATCTCCTGCACCATCTTCGAGTTTCCTCTTTTTAGCATTTTGCTATTGGAAAAAATATTTCAAGGTTACTGGCTGATCTTTTTGTTTCATGTCAAACAGACAATCTTCTGCACAAGCAACAGAAACCTATCCTATTCAGAGACTTAACATGCTTCTGACCGATGAATAAAGAAGAAGAAATTTAAAAATGGCTTCTTACCCCCTCAAGCCCATCATGGATGTCTGTAAGTAGAATCGGGTCTGGCACCGTCAGATTGATCTCTGAATGAATTTCTTTCAGCTCACGGATATTAATTGTGGGATCCTATTATTCACACAAATTAATGTGTTTAGCACATCTGGGTCTTAGACCAAGCCAGGATTAGGCCATCATTCAATTAGTTTACAAAAAACATTACTGGCGTGCATCTTGAAGCAAAGGAAGGCACTTATATATTTTAAGATCAATGTAAGCTCAGATTTACATTTTAGTCTGGGACTAGGCTTAAGCCTTGTCTTTGAAGTAGAGAAGTAAATGTCAAGAATGCATAATTTGTCCATTATTAAACTTACCTTCAAAAACTGGTCCAGCTCTAACAGTTTCTTCGGAAAAAAGTTTGCAACCAAGTCTTCAGCCTAAATTTGAATAATTAAACAAGAAGTTGTTTAATAGTCACAAAAACATCCATGTATATATATATATAAACATATATAATCTGGATAGGTGCAGTAGTTTACCTCTGCTGTAATTCGTTCCCTGAAAGCATCAACCTGGCAAAACAAGAAATATTCAAATGTAACTATGAACCACAAAACACGCAATCCACAATTTTATTTTTGTTCTCACGGTTTATAATAACGTGTCTTTGAAAGTCGACCACGTTCAGAAAAAAAAAGAAAACAGTCGGCCTTTCTATTTTAAGACGCTGAATGTTTACAACATGTACCGTGTAATTTAATCAAGTCGTTTCCCGCTCTCCCATGACTTGCTAGCCTCGCGATCTTCACCGTAATCGCTTGCCAACATAATCAAAGACTTTAATATACTTTTATCTTACTAATGTTAAAATCGTGCTGAAACCACTATGCACTTCTCCCGCAGCAGCATGCTGCTGTGCTAAAAACACGCTTCATCCACACCCTCGCGGTTAACGCGCATATGGGAGCTCAGGCTTCTCTCTAAAGATCTGATATGTGTACTCCTCACATACTTTATTACAATACGTATTTTCTGTTTTAAAACAGAACTGATTTCACAAGCATATATGCGCGTAAAAGTTAGCTAACACGCTCACGAGGCGACCCACACGCAAGCCGGCTAGCCGCAAGCTAACATTGCAAACAGTTCAATCTGAGTGCTCTGTATTTAAATAAGGGGAGCGACGGGACACTTACCTTTGTTTTGATTTCATTGTCCACCTTAAGAAGCGAAGACATCGTATTAATTCAATAAATGAGAAAAGTAAGCGATTGTCCTAAAAGCATTAACTAACCGTGTGGCTCACTAACTGCTGTCAGCCACAAGGCACTGGCGCGCTTCTAGATGACGTAAACGCTTCGCGACCATAGATGTAAATACAGCTTGCTATCTGTTTCTCAGTGTGGAAATATTTACTCTTTATTCATTTTAAATTTGATATCATATGGAATATGCAGAATCACCGGACTTTCATGACAAAATCAAATCAATATAATATAGTGTACACACCGACTTATCGGTGTAACGGAATCTACCTGTTTGTACATCTATGTTCTGGACGACTTCGAAAGACGTATGTGCATGCGTGCGTCATATTTTTAAAAATTAAATATTATTGGATGGAATCACAAGATAAGTACTTACACGAACCAGTTAAATACTTTCACGAGCTAATTTAATTTAAATATTTTGTAATAATAACAAATATTTAAGTAAATCTGAGACACTTCCTCTGACGTGTGTTGGGGGCGTGTACGAATCTAGCGATGTAAACAAGAACGCAAAAGACAAGTCTGACAGTGTTGACACCACCACGGGCATTTAGAGCGTCACATCCCCGCATCAAACGCTTTAGTTGACGCTGGCTAACAGCCATGAACCTCCCCGTCACTGTCAAAGTGAACTTTAGGGGCAACGTGAAGAAATTTCCAGTCTTGGACACGAACAAAGCACAGTGGGAGACTGTGGAGGCCTGGGTAAGGAGTCATTAAGCCTTGCTGGGTGGCGTATATGTGGGGACGTTTACATTTCTTAGTCCTGGAAGGCCGAAGCCGAGGCCTACATAAACAAACCTTAACCGGAGGGTATAAGACGTTTAACCTTCAGTCTAAACATTTAATCCTATTATAGCAGAAATGTCTTAACATATATCATAGTTGGGTCTTTTATACAAACCCTTGTGATATAAATTGTAACAATATCTGTCATTTGCTCTTGACCTTTCTGTTCGGCCATAAATCAAATGACTGCTTGTAAATAAACAGTAACGTTGGAGAATATCGATTTTCACTGTAATCTGCCTGTAATTCTTCGATGTCTCTAACAAAGTCTCCAGTTCCTGATGGTGTTTGTTTACATTGTTACCTTTTTATAACTTCTAGATTAAAACTACATTCGGCTTGAGTCATTTTCAAGTGAAATATTTTGACGAGGACAACGAGGAGGTAAATAACAGTTTAATAACGAATTTATATCATTTTGAATATATATGTGATTTCACTTTTAAATCAATGGATTGTATTTTGTTAAAGTATGAGTTTATAACAGCTGGTCGACTATATATTGTTATAAATCTATTTTTAAAAGTACACTATCAGTCAAAAATATTGTTTGAATAAGTCTCTTCTGCTCACCAGGCCTGCATTTATTTGTTTCAAAGTACAGTAAAAACAGCAAAAATTTGAAATCGGTTTACTATTTAAAATATCTGCTCTTTATTTGAATATATTTTAAGATATCATTTATTCCTTTGATTTCAAAGCTGAATTTTTAGCTTCATTACTCCAGTCACATAATCCTTCAGAAATCATTGTAATATTCTGATTTGCTGATCAAAAACATTTATTATTATGATGAATAGAAAGCTCAGAAGAACAGCATCTATCTGAAATAGAAATATTTTGTAGCATTATAAATGCCTTTATCATAACTTTTGATCAATTTAAAGCATCCTTGCTAAATAAAATATTAATTTCTATAATTTATTCAAAAAAAATGCTTTGATCACAGGAATAAATGACATTTTGAAATATATTAAAATAAAAAGCTGTTATTTTAAATAGTAACAAATTTTCACAATATTACTGTTTTTGCTCTATTTTGGATCAAATAAAATGCAGGCTTGGTGAGCAAAAGAGATTTCTTTAAAAAAAAAACTTAAATCTTTTGACTGATAGTTTTTTTTTTTTTTTTAAAGTACGTGTTTGACAACAGTTGGTTGACTATTTATGGTTAAGAATATATTTTCAAAAGTACTTCTGATGACATTGTCTTATTATTTTTACAGGTGTGCATAAACAGTCAAGGTATGTAATACATTCCATCACCAAATATGTTATCTGACATGTTCAAATATTGTTATCATAGTGAATATAAAATATTATTTTTTATATTATTTATTATTTATGTTACTATTATCACAGATGAATATGCAGAAGCTCTAAAGGTAAGAACACCAATCTTTTTTCAGTCTTTTATGTGATGCACAAGCCAAATCTGAGCCATGCTGCACAAAGTAATGGCATCATTACAGTTATCATAATTAAACAAAATCCCCAGGGATTTAACGCAATGTTGTCATGATATATATTTTTTCATTTAGAGTTCATTTAAGCAGGCCAACCAGCTACATATGAATGTCTATAAGATGAAGGGACAGGCAGAGGGTGGTGCAGTGAAGGCAGATCTTAAAGAACTAAAGATAGATCCTAGACCAGCTCCACCGTATCGAGCAAGGGTCAAGATGGCAGACAAGGAGACCCAGGTGACCCCCGAGCGGGACTCGGTAAGCCGTTTGCAGTCTTTAGTAATTAAAGGTATTATATCCCATTATTATAGTGTGAGCTGTTTATTAGTTCATGCATATTTTGATGAATAAGACGTTGTGAATAATAATGGACTGGACTTACAGGCTGAGATCATTTCAGACTAAGAAAACCTGTTTCTGTTGTTTTTCTTAAACAGGCTGTGGCCAAAGAAAACAAAGGGATGAAAACAGAAGAGGAAGCAGTACCAACATGGTTCAAATCCTACATGGACAGGGTACTGTATCCTAAAGAAAGTCAAATCTATAATTTTATAGATGTTTGCTTTGATTTTTGTACCTGAGGAAATATGAGAAACTTGCAATCTGGTACAGATTGTTGCAAAATTGTTCTCAATTTTTTTTCCAGTTCAAAGATCAAGTGGTCAGGGAGGTGGTGGACAGGATGTGTAGTGAGTTTTCTGGCCAGTGTTGCACACACAGAGCCTTGGATCCTCCCACAGAGGAACCAAGCACCTCTGGCACTCAGAAAGCTACGAGCTCCACCACACTAAGGGCCTCTAGCTCAACTCCAAATTGCAGTAGTTGCAAAGGACCAGCCACTGGAGGAGGATATCAGTGCAGGTGAGAATGTTCAAAACCTTGTCTTTCAAATGGCTCTTTACAAATATTTAATAAGCACACACTATTTAAAAAAAATGGAATTACAGGATGTCAAGCTCAATATGACACATTTTTCTTCTTCTGTGTCCAGTGTTTGTCCATCTTGCATCTTATGTGAGCCATGTAGTCATAAACATGATCCCAGCCACAACTTAAAGAGAACAAGGACTCCTTTGTCCGTTCCTGAACGTGGAGTTACTCCGGAACCCAGGCAAGCCAAAATAAACACTTATTATTTTCATCATGTTGTTCACCATCTCTTGGTTCTTGAATCGATTCTAGAATTTATTCCTCACTGCTAGGAGGAACATTTTTACCTTATCTGAACTGAAAAAGATGATTAAAAGGAACAGTTCACCCAAAAGTGAAAATTCTGCCATTAATTACTCTACCCTCATGTCGTTCCAAACCTGTAAGAACTTTGTTCATCTTCAGAACACAAATTAGGATATTTTTAATTAAATCCAAGAGCTTTCTGACCCTGCTTAGACAGCAACGCGACTAACACATTCAAGGCCCAAAAAGACTGTAAGAACATCATTCAGATAATCCATGTGACGTCATGGTTCAACCATAATGTTGAGCTACGAGAATGTTTTTTTTTTTGTGCATAGAAAACAAAAAGAACAACTTTGTTCAGCAATTTCTTGTCTTCCGTGTCAGTCTTCGATGTGCATTCACACCAGTACCATGCATGCATTAAACAAAGTTTTTTTTTCTTTGCATACAAAAAGTATTCTAATAGCTTCATAAAATTAAGGTTGAACCACTGATGTCACACTGGACTAGTTTAACAATATTTTTACTACCTTTAACGTGTCAGTTGCATTGCTGTCTATTGTTTTTTATTATATTCTATTATTGTTGTCTAGGTCTTAGGGATTTGGATTGACATGAGGGTGAGTAATTAATGACAGAATTTACATTTTTTTGGGTGAACTATCCTTTTGATGCAATCAATTCCATCAATTCCATCAATTCCTAACACCTCAGAATTGAGAAATGATTTCTAGCCCTAGTATCTTCTTCTTAGCCTGAATGGTGTTAAGAGATATAATTACACTTGCTAAATGAATTTGATTAACTTTGGCTTGTTCTCAGGTTTCTGAGGCGGGGTGACAGGACGGTGCGAAAAGCCGAGAGACAGCGGCTGAAAGCCGAGCGGAGGCAGCTGAAGGCCGAGGTGAAGGAGATCAAGAAGAAGCTGAGGTTGGAGAAGAGAGGTCTGCTGTGGAGTGGAGCCTCCAATGGGACCAGCACCTCGGGCCTTGCCCCAGCTCCTGCCACATCTCTAGGCCCAGGACCAGCCCCAGCTCCGTCCCTGTGCCCAGACCCTCAAACATCCAGTCCAGAGTAAGGGCCACACTGAGAGGGGTCAGGGCTGGGTTGACCTCCCTACCCAGCCCAGAACAATCATTATCAAGATTATCACATTGTCTGTTATAGTTGAGTTATCGCTGGCAAGTGGATGGAACTACCTCAAAAATGCACCCGCTGCCTTTATGTATTACGTCCTTTTTGTACTTTTTTTGATATGAGCTTCAAGGAAAAGACAGACGCTGAAACAAAGCTGTTCTGACGATCCTCTGTGCACTCAAACCAGGGGTCCCAAGGTCTCCTGCTCCACCTTGGTGCCCACAATGACTGCCTTGTTTCTGGATGAGAATCTACCAGATGGCACTTGTCTGGAGCCAGGCACCAAGTTCATCAAGTACTGGAAGATGAGGAACACTGGCAACATCAGCTGGACTTCGGATACCAAGGTACTTTTTGTAACTCACAATAGGTTGAAAAGAATGTGTCTCCACAGATGTTGTGTGCTGCATTTGCATGTGTGTTGTGTCTTTTGTAGTTGAAGTTTATGTGGGGCAACCTGACCCTGGGATCACGGGAGCAAAAAGAAGTCGCAGTGCCCTTTCTGCAGCCGGGTCAGGTCGGTGTGGTGAGCGTGGCGTTTGTGGCGCCCCTGCTGGAGGGCACCTACACGTCTCACTGGCGCCTGGCACACTGCGGGGTGCAGTTTGGGCCCAGAGTGTGGTGTAGCATTGTAGTGGTGCCAAATGCAGAGCAGAAGTCCACCCACTGCAGCAAATCACTGGTGAGTCAACTTTAAACCACAGTACCTTAAAGAGATATTTCACCCAAAAAATGTTAATGTTGTCATTAATTACTCCGTGTCATGTTTTTCCTAACCAATAAGACCTTTGTTCATCTTTGAAACACAAATTACAAAATTTTTGTTGAAATCCGAGAGTTTTCTGACCCTGCGTAGAGAGCAACACAACTACCACATTCGAGGCCCAGAAAGGTAGTAAGGACATTATTAAAATAGTCCATGTGACTTCAGTGGTTCAACCGTAATGTTATGAAGCTACGAGAATACTTTTTGTGTGCAAAGAAAACAAACAACATAAAGTATTACAAAAAAAAATTCTCGTAGCTACAGAAAATTACAGTTGAACCACTAATGTCAAATGTACTGTTTTAACAATGTCTTTACTACCTTTCTGGGCCTTGAACGTGAGAAATTTCTCGGATTTCAAAAATACCTTAACTCGTGTTACAAAGATAAGAACGAAGGTCTTACATGTTTGGAATGACATGAGGTTGAGTAATTAATGACAGAACTTTCATTTTTAGTTGAACTAACCAAAATGTTTTCAAATATTGCTGTTTTAAGGATTAGCTGTCATGTTACAAGAGCATAGTTTCTGAAATCAAATACTTCAAATACTATTTTCTCATATAGAGAACCGATCTCTGTCTAATGAGGAAAGATGGCATGTTCTGGTCAGGCACCAGAGATTGTGAAGTGTCTACCAGCTCCCGGAGAGAATACTACATCCCCTCTGTGGACTTATTGACAGCACAGGTATGCTGTTGTCGGACACAAAGACGCCATCTTATGTTTGTTCAGTGATGTGTGCTTAACTACTAAAGTCCAAAGTCTTGTTGTTTTCCAGGATCTGTTGTCCTTTGAGTTGCTGGATATAAACATTGTGCAAGAATTAGAGAAAGTTCCAGCCAACACTCCAGCTGGTAAGGCCTCTTTCTGGTCCTATTCCTTAACAAACTGCATAATTAGTCTGGCCTCATTTTTAGAGTCATTGTGTAATCTCCTCAGATATGACCCCCTGTGTAACTCCACCTCTTCATCACGGACCCTTGTTTGGAAAGCACACAGCGGGGCTAAGCAAAGTCGAGGCTGGACATTCAGGGAGGAAAAAAAGTCAAGGTTAGAGCATTTTATGTGGAATTTGAATTACTGATTATTCATAAACTCGGAAATCAGTATTTGACGTTTGGGGTCGGTAAGATTTTAAAAAGGATAGTTCACTCAAAAATGAAAATTCTGTTATTAATTACGCACCCTCATTTTGTTCCAAACCTGTAAGACCTTCGTTGATTTTTTTTATTTTTATTTTTTTATAACACAAATTAAGATATTTTGATCACCCTGCAGACAGCAAATCAACTGACACATTCAAGGCCCAGAAAGGTAGTAAGGACATCTTTAAAATAGTCCATATGACATCAGTGGATCAACCTTACTTTTATGTAGCTATGAGAATACTTTTTGTGTGCAAAGAAAACAACTATTTCTTCTCTTCTGTGTCAGTTTTTTTTTTTTTCGCATGTTCACAAGAGTACCACGACGCATTAAAATGCAGTTAAGAATGAACTTGGAAGTGGCTTTTGCCAATAAATGATACTACACTTTATTTGTCTCTCAATTTTCTACTAAAACGTCATAGGCCATGTACACGCTGCAGCTAAATTCAGTTGTCAGTTCATCTTTTACTCCTTAATCGCGTTCTGTACACACATTATTCTCTAAAATACAAGAGTGACAACCGCATTCGACAACCGCATTAACTCTCGCAAAATATGGCCATGTACACACGGCAGGTTTCAGGAGTGACAACCACATTTAAATGCAGTCACTCCTGCATTTGTAACCATAGCAACATTTCGGCGTCTTGCGGAATTGAATAAAAATTTAGCCGTTTGGTATCTGCCATTTTTTGGCTAAAGACTCTTTTTGTCCATCGTTTTTAACTAAACTACCGCTCATAGACGTGCTGTGTTTTGTTTACACTCAGAAGGCTGCTTTAGAAGCGCTGTCTTGCAGTGTTGCCATGTCCTCATATTTACAAGCGCTTTTAGGCATGTTGTTAGGTCTTAGCTCATAAAGCAAGGCACTTTATGGAGTAAATAAAATGATCTGTTTTTTTCCTTAAATCATTTAGGTGTTTCAATGCTTTTTGTGCTTGCCCTTGTTGTTTTTTTTTTCTATAAAGATCTGGCAACACTGACACTTAACCATAAGGCTCATGAGCGTAACTAGCCCCATGTTAAAATGTGCTATGGTTAAGTCTTCTTTCACTTTTATTTTCTTGCATGTCACATTTCTGATGTTTGTTTAAATACGTCATTAACAACTAGTTGTTCAGTTCAGTTTTATACACACTATGTAGAATTTCTGTAAATGCGGTTACTACCTGTATTTTTTGGAGTTAATGCGGTTGTCGAATGCAGTTGTCACTCCCGTATTTTAGTAAATTAAGTGTGTATAGAACACGTAAGTAATGGGTGAACTGACAACCGAATTTAGCTGCAGTGTGTACGTTGCCTCCAGGTAGTGACAACCTCATTTACAGAAATTCAAAAAATTCCAGATACTATAATTATCAAACTGCTAAATTCTTATTCACTCCCGCAAGACGCCACAACCAGACCCTGTTTTACAACCAGATTTAAAATGATCTGTCTGTGATTTAAAGCCTTTGTGATTTAATCACCAATTGATTATTGGTACTGATGTGGCTTGTTCTCTGTTAGTGTTGCAGCCTCAGAGACAGAATGAACTTCTGGACGTTCCTGGCAATGAGGAAGGAGATGAAGACATCAGTGGGACCCAGTTTGTGTGTGAGACTGTAATTCGCTCTCTTACTCTCGAGGAGGAACCAGAGCGCAAGCCTCAACGCAGGGTTCGGCCCAACCTGAGGAGGCACGATGGTGAGCTTCCGTCTGCTGTATTAGTGCTCACAGAATTCAGTGCTTTGTTCATTTCCTCAGCAGATGTTTCAGATGCCAATCATTTTGTTAAGTTTGCTTCTAATCATTTTGCAGTTCACGACACAGCTCGCTTTCAGGAGAGATCATTACTGGTGAGGAACGACAGGCCTTTGGCAAACATAAACAGGCCTGAGGCTCCAGTCCCTGTGTCAAAGCCAGTTATAACAGAGGAACCTGTCATGCCAGGTGTGCATGTTTTGTCTTCGTTGTTCGTTTAGCTTATGTCAGTAATGCTACAGTTGCTGTGAGAGCAGTGCTAAAAATAAACATGCCTTTTCTGCTTGTGCTGAAAAAATTTTCGCAGTCTTTTCAGAAGCATTGATTGGCTCAAATGAAAACCTCTATACGGACCCAGCTGCACAGGACGAGAATGAAGAGGAAGTGGAACAAAAGAGACATGAAAATGATCAAGAAAAAGAGGAAGAAGCAGGAGAGTGGGATGAGGTGAGCAGCCAGGTGTCCTCTGCCTCATCAGAGGACTACATTGTCATCCTGCCTGACTGCTTCGATACTTCCAGGCCCCTGGGAGAATCAATGTATAGCTCAGCAATGTCCCAGCCTGCAGTCCCTCTTGCCAACGAGCCAGAGGGACCGCAAATCCCGAACACGGCCGAAGGAGAAAACGAGGAGCTCGTCCCTGTTCCAGCTCTTCAGAACAGCCTGAACCGGATGCTCTGCACATCTCAGATACTGGACACTCCTCCTCTAATTCCAGAGATGGTACCTCCACCCATAACTCTTTCGCCACCCCCATCTCTTCGAACCCACAGGTTAAAACACATTTGGAGAATAATGCAGAGTGAATGCAATGTATTATTATGCATGGACTTTTATTCATTTTGATCACTTCATGATTCACTTGCAGATTAGTGAGATCTGATGATCTTGAGTCAGGACCAGGGGCCTCTGAAGACAACACCTCATGTCAACCTGACGATGACTCAAGTGGTGAGTTTCCACATCTGCTAAATTCAGCGTTGATTTACAAAAAAATTGTAAATCAAACTTATGTTGGAAGTGTCTCAACTGCAACAATTAACATCATGCAGTGTTACAATTTTGTCTGAAAATGTTTATTTATATTTACATAACTAACTAAAAGTGTGTGTACCATGATTGTTTTGAAAGTAGTGTCAAGCCTTTATAGGCAGGCATATATTTCTTTAGTTCTACACCTTGTTTTATCAGTAAGACTGTTTAAAATTTTAACTAAATGTTGATTAGTTAAACTAGTTTTGGTGCTTGAGCTTTTTTATTTTTAAATTGCATGTCTGTTCTTTGCTTTAGGTTGCAGATCAGCTCATTTAGAGGCTCCTGTTAGTGCCTTTGAGACCTGTGGCTCCCAGGATCTCAGGTATAATAACACAATGAGGTCATCTTTTTGAGCTATTAGGGTTACAGGCATCACATTTCATGATACATATATTTCAGAAAAGTGAGAAAGACCTGAATGCAGCAAAAGAGGAAGTAGCTCTGCAGACAGTTTTTCCTGTGGTTGACCACAGTTGTTTTCTTTGTTGCTATAGTATGGTTAACATAATTAAATATGCACACCATTTAGCACATTAGGTTGTGTTATTCATGTGTTTTTCTTCTAGTTTTGCTTCACGATGGCTTCATGAATGTTATTCTCTCTAGTTCTTCTGTTTTTTTGGCACGCTATTGTTATGACATGACCTTTTGTTCCTGTTTTTATTCTCCTGCAGGGCACGTCACGGTGGTCTGACAGAGGGGCTGGTGAAGGGAGCTCTCTCTGTGGCTGCCTCTGCTTATAAAGCACTCTTTACAGGCCAGAGCACACCCGCACAGGTGAGACATTTTTCCTCATCAGTGCACGACACACTAGACCAGAACATAAACAGCCACCATATCGTGACTTTATTACACTTCCGTTCAAAAGATTGGGGTTGGTAAGGTGTTTCTAAACAAAGTCTTTTATGCTCACCAAGGCTTTATTTAATCAAAAATACATTGAAAATGTGAAATATTATTACTGGAAATAACTGTCATTTACTCCTGTGAATATTCAGCAGCAATTACTTCAGTCTTAAGTGTCACATGATCCTTCAGAAATTATTCTAATATGCCGATTTGGTGCTTAAGAAACATTTCTTATCTTTATCAATGTTAATGTCTTGATGCTTAATATTTTTGTGGAAACATTATATTTTTATTTTCAGGATTCTTTGATGTATAAAAAAGTTCAAAAGAACAGCATTTATTTGAAATGCCAAGTTCTGTCATTAAACTTTAGATGGCGCAGGCTGATGCATACGTGCAACATTAACCAATCAGATTGTGCCCTACATGTTTCAGAGAAAATCCTCTGAAACCCTCCAGCTCCATCTGTATAGATCTGCTGCAGGTTATTATACAGTTATGGTCAAAAGTGTACATACATCTTGCAGAATCTGCAAAATGTGAATTATTTTACCAAAATAAGAGAGATCATACAAAATGCATGTTATTTTTATGTAGTACTGATTTAGTAAAGATCAAACGCTCACTGATGCTTCAGAAGGAAACACAAAGCATTAAGAGCCTGGGGGTGAAAACTTTTTAAATTTGAAGATAAGGGTCAATTTTGTCTTCTGCAAAACATGTAATTATCTTCAGTAGTTTCTAAAGGGCAATATTAAATAAAAAAAATATGATATTTAGGCTTAAAAAAGTAAAAGGTACACATCTGCAAACTGTTCAAAAGTTTACACCCCTGGCTCTTAATGCATTGTGTTTCCATCTGGAGCATCAGTGAGCGTGTGAACCTTCTGTAATAATGGCATATGAGTCCCTCAGTTGTCCTCAGTGTAAAAAGATGGATCTCAAAATCATATAGTCATTGTAGAAAAGGGTTCAAATACACAAAAATACTGAAAAACCAAAGAATTTGTGGAACCTGAAGGATTTTTCGGAACAACAGTGGACAGTTTAACTGTTCACAGGACAACAAACAAGGGACTCATGAACAACTATCACAAAAAAATAAAAATAAATAAATACAAGATAAAAAACACAGCTGTGGATCATTCAGGTAACAACACAGTATTAAGAATCAAGTGTTTGTAAACTTTTGAATGGGGTCATTTTTATAAATTCAACTCTTGTGGATTATATGTAAACATCTTTCAAGTGAAATATATATTTTTCAGGTCAGTACTAAATATAAAATAACATGCATTTTGTATGATCCCTCCTATTTTGGTAAAATAATGATAAAACATTTTGCAGATTCTGCAAGGTGTATGTAAAGTTTTGACCTCGACTGTAAATGCCTGGTTAGCATTCACTAGAGCATTTCGCAGCACAGAGTTCCTCTGAAACCCTCCACCTCCCCAGCTTCACCTGTATAGATCTGCTACGGTTTATTATACAGTATATGCTACTTGTGCAGCAGCTGTATGTCTTAAATACTCACAGCACCGTATATGCATATGTATTGGCGGTAGCAAGTTCCTATACTTGCTTTGCAGCAGCAGCGATATCCTATAACAACAGCAATAACCAACAACAGCAGCATAGCAGATCTATTCTGCCAAGACCAAATACATTAACAATGTGATATCCATTACCATTCTAAAATCTTCAGGGAGCTGTCAGGATAGAAATAGTAATATTTTGTAACATTATATGTCTTCACTTTCACTTAAGATCAATTTAATGCATCCTTGCTGAATAAAACTATATATTAAAAAAATCTTACGGCCCCTAAACCTTTAAACAATAGAAAACAACTGTTGGTCTTATACAGGGTTGCCAGGTTTTTACACAAAAAAATGCCCAATTGCTACACGTCCCCAGTGTCGCATTCCTGGGGGTAAAATACACACTTTTTGACTGGGTTCCCTTGGTTAAAAAAAAAAAAAAAGTATTCCAAGGGCTAAATATCATGTTATTGGGGTCGCTTCAACCCGTGGACATGAAAACAGGGAAATAGAATCATTCTAGTTGAATCATGCATTGTGTACTTCAGTCTGGATTTTCTGCATTCCTTATTATCTCTAAATCCTAGTTTTGGCATGTGAGTGACGTTCAACATGCTAACTTTAGTTTGCTTGTCTTTCAGCGGCCTGCTGTTGACCCAGCCTGCGAGGATGCCTCCATGATGGCTGTATTACAGGAAATGGGTTTCAGTAACCAGCCGCTCAATCAAAGGTTGCTGAGGAAGCATCACTACAATTTGCTTGATGTGGTCAACGAGCTGGTGCAGTTGACCGACAGCGAATGGCACATCTCGAGACACTAGGAAGCACCGAGCAACCTCAATAAAGTGTAAGAATTGTAAATGATTTCATCGTGTCGCAGCATTCTGTCAGGAGTGGGATGATGGTGAAATGATGAAATGATCTCTAATGCGCTTTTGTTAGAGAAATAGTTTGGACTTTGGAAAAACAGAGAACTGTTTCCTTATAACTGACCATAGCTGCAATGATGCAATTACTTGATTGTAAAATTTTAGTTTTATGTTTATATAGGACATTATGAATGGGGAAACAAAATAAGGTTTAATAAGCTGTCTTAATGCTATCTTTATTCAGTGTGTGTGTGTGCCCTTCTAACACATATAGACTGCTGTTAGCTAGGCTTCAGGTATCTTTTGTACTGCTTGATTAGATAAGAGGATAAATTTAAGACAATGCCCGGAGGGTTTCGGTTTGTTTGAGCACTTTTGCCTCTCAGAGGACAGATATAAAAAGAAAAGCCTGTATTGATTTTGTTATTTGTCACAGTGACCTCTATATTTGTATATCACACTAATTCATGTGTCACATTAAGGTGTTGGGCTGCCAAACTTATAGGAATGTGCAATGAGTGTTTTAGTCATGCTTAACACAACCAGTGATTGATTGGTTAAAGTTTTTGCTAGGCACCATCTTTGTCATTATCATGTGCAATGTATTACTATGAACTGAAGGCTTCTCAACATGGCTTTTTGTGTCCAACACAGTGAATAAAAAAACATTCCATTATCATTTGTGTGTTTGAGTTATTTGCATTGCAAAAACATGAATCTTCGTGCTATTGTTCGAATTCCCCAATCAGCAAAATTGTTTGGTTAATGTACACGCCTCTAGCTTGCTGAAACAACAGAATGTTTCAAAGGTTAAAATAGTTACTCCTTTCCCTCAGCTTCCTCATGTGAGACAGGAACCGAGCACAGATTCCTCAACCCCTGAGATTTAGTTTTTGTTTCTGGTTTTTAAATGATATATCTCTTAATTGTAAAATGACAGACTAAAAATGTATTTGATTCCCAGAGCCTTACTGCATCGTGTAACACAATACTATGTTGTACTGGAATAATCACAGAATATCCGAGAGGAACCCTCAGGATTTTTTGTCAAGAGATTGAATGAATAAAAACTAAATTTCCTGACAAAACACATTTAAAAAACCTCTACAAAGGCTTGACACTAATTTCAATATAACAGTTCCAATTGTAGTCTTTAGATAAAAACTAACGAGTTGTTTTCAACCGCAGTGCATAAACACGCAGTATCGATTATGAGCAGCAGATGGCGATACCGAACAGCTGAAGGGGATCAAAGAGGGAAGTAGATTCGTATTTGAGTTCACACAGTAGTCTTGAAGGAAAGTTGCTGTTTTGTCTTCAATAACTGACGAAACAAGTAACATTAGTCTGCGGGAGAAAACAAATTGAGATCTCAAACAAGAATGTTCCGATGAATTCACGGTAGGTGGAAAAGTACTTTGTGAAAATTTGACAAACGCACTTAGTAATGTTATGATGACACGATATATGTGTCATGATGTTGTGACAGCAATTCGCCCAGTCTTTTGTGATTTAAAACAGCCAAACCGGTCTGACATTGTGAGGATGTTTGTGTACTTGTTATTTTTCTTAAAATGGTTTTAGTTTTACATATTAAAACGTATAAAAATTCCCTACCTAGACGCGCAGCTTATTTCATGAACTATTTTGCAGGTTTACAGCTTAAGGAAATAATAATAAATTCCTAATAATTTAACGTTTAATCTTTAACTATCATAGTCGTTATTATTGTTGTAACGTGTGGTTATGAAGTTGAACTATTGCTCTGCACGGTTTCACTTCACTTTAATTTAAATATATATGTATGTAAATTTAGAGTTGACCTGCATACACTACCAGTCAAAAGTTTTTAAACCGTAAGATTTTAAATGCTTTTTAAAGAAGTCTCTTCTGCTCACCAAGCCTGCGTTTATTTGATCCAAAGCAGTGTTCGAATTGTGTCAAAGCTCTTGGGGGGTCCCCCTAAACAGACCACCCCCCTTTTTATCTTTTGTGGGCATTTTTTAAACTTTATAAATCCATTCTTTTTTCTGAAATTGTGCATTATTTGCAAATTCCTATATTTAATCAATAAAGTCACATAGAATAATAAGACATTTTAGGCTGTTATCTCACAAATAAAATCATTATCAACAAAATTCATCTTTTCAATATATAGGAAACACAAACACTGCATCTGAATTTGCATTTAGATGTATTTACCCTCTGTTTAATGCAGGACATGAATGCATTTAACCTGCAGTTGCAAATGCATGAAAAATGTTTTAATAATTTAATCCTAAAACGTTGGATGCTGATATTTACAATTATTTAAAAAAAATGAAATGGTAATTTAAATGTGGATTTACAACCGCCAGTAGGCGTCAGTAAGTCACCGTTAACAAGTGAGTCACTGCGATTGAACCGAATCATTTAAATGGTTGATTCATTCAGGAACAATGTTGTCATGTTGTTTAGAGAATTCGCGAGTTCAGTCTGAACAAAGCTCCAGGTTTCAGTAATGGCTGTTCTAAACGCCTCTGATTGGCCACTGCATTCTAAACTCAACAGAGTCGTGTGTGATTGGTTATAATGCGCAACGCTGTAAAAACGYGTAAAAATAAAATATGATTTACCATGAGCAGGTCTAAATTTAATACAGCAATCGAATATTTTCATTTCATTTTCACTAGTTTTATGTTGAAATATTATATTTTTATTGAAAAACCAGGGGACGCCTCAAGTATATGGTTATGGGGGCTCCCTTAATGCTAATTGGAGGTCCGGGACCAAATTATTGCCAAATTGCCAAATTATTACCCCCTCTCCTTGAAATCGCTACCTGATTGCCTAATCCTAACACCTCCCCCGCATCTAACCCTAAACCTACCAAAACTAGGGTGGCGAGGGTTAGAATTCAGCATAACACCGGGATTCGAACTCGGGGCGCCCGTAGTGCAATGGCGCTGTATGTAGCCCACAAGGCTATCAGCGCCGACCTATTTGAATATATTTTAAAATGTAATTTATTCGTGTGATTTTTAAAGCTGAATTTTAGCATCATTACTCCAGTCACATGATTCTTCAGAAATCAAATATTCTGATTTGCTGCTCAAAAAACTATAATTATTATGATGTTGAAAACAGCTGGTTAGCATTTTTTTCAGGTTTCTTTGATGAATAGAAAGTTCAGAAGAACAGCATTTATCTGAAACAGAAATCTGTTGTAACATTATAAATGTCTTTATCATCACTTTTAGTCAATTTATAGCATCTTTGCTATCATTTGCAATCATTTTTAAAGCTTTTGAATTGTGTAGTATATAATGTTACAAAAGCTTTTTATTTAAGATAAATCCTTATCTTTGGATTATTCTATTCATTAAAGAATCCTGAAATAACAGAAATGTACTCAACTGTTTTAAATATTGATGATAAACAGAAATGTTTCTTGAATGGCAAATCAGCATATTAGAATGGTTTTTGAAGGATCATGTGACACTGAAGACTGGAGTAATGAAGCTTAAAATCAATTCACAGCAATAAATTACATTTATTATTTTAAACAGTAAAAATATTTCACAATATTACTGCTTTTGTGGTAATCTGGATCAAATAAATGCAGACTTGGTGAGCAGAAGAGAATTAAAAAAAACATTAAAAATCTTACTGTTCAAACTTTTGACTGGTAGTGTAAATATTAAAATATATACAAAATATGTCATTTCTATATGAATGACATGTAAAGTGTGCCATTTAAGGTTTCTGATTCATAATGATCTTCTGAGATTTATTGTTGTGAAGCTTTATTGTTCATTTGGGGGCGTTTTACTGTTTTACTGTGTTTTACAGTGAGACCTACAATGGATGTTTTGGAGACTGTTTGGTTCACTACACTAATGTATAACTAGAACAATACAATTGCTTTCACCCTAACCTAAAGTAAAAGATTTTCTTTGCAATTGCATACCTGCCACACAAACTTTAGTGAAGGTCTCTTATTGTTTATCATAGAGGTCTTTAGTTTTGACTCTGCAACTTCTGGAAATACAGCATTATGACCCAGAATAAACATGGAGAGAAACGGAGGCTTTCCAAATGGTTGGACTATGGCAGTATCAATGGAGAAGGACAGACGGATCCATGTCCTACCTGCCAAGGCATAGGACGCATCCCGAGAGGCAAGTTTGAGTGACTATTTTCACATACACTGCCAGTCTAAAGTTTTTTTCTTAATGTTTTTTTGGTTAGCTCTTCTGCTAACCAAGCCTGAATTTTTTTGATCAAAAGTACAGCAAAAACAGTAACATTTTGAAATATTTTTACTGTTTAAAATAACTGTTTATAGAATATTAGAATGATTTCTGAAGGATCGTGTGACTCTGAAGACAGGAGTAATGATGCTAAAAATTCAGCTTTGAAATCACAGGAATAAATTACATTTTTAAATATTTTAGAATAGAAATGTTATTTTAAATAGTAAAAATATTTCAAAATTGTACTGTTTTTGCTGTACTTTGGATTAAGTAAATGCAGGCTTTGTGAGCAGTAAAAATCTTACTGTTCAAAAACGTTTGACTGGTAGTGTACAGTTCTGTATTTACTAATTTTCTTATTACTGGTTACAAATAATATTTAATTTGTAGTTTCAGCTTTTAAACACATTTGCCCTTTTTCTGTCATGTTATCTTAACATCCTCAGGTCAAGAGAACCAACTCGTAGCAGTCATTCCTTGCAGTGACCAAAGGCTGAAACCTCACCACACGTCAGTATCACTATGACAAGCAAACTATACTTCTGTTATTTTCAGTTTCAGGGATGGATTAAATGTGCTAATACATATACTGATGTACAACATGGTTTCTTGTCCCACAGAAAACTGTATGTGTTTATATCAGTGGGGCTTTGCCTTTTGATCTGCTCCCTGATCCTGTTTTTCCTCTTCCCACGGAGTATGGATATGTCACCTGTGGAACTAAAGTCATCTATGGTCTATTTCACTCCAGATAAAGTAAAAATGGTGATCATGGTAAGTGCGTATTAATGTAACACTATTTGCCTGTTATATTGCATTTGTTTTAATAAAACTTGTAATCCTCTGACCATATTATCTATTCTTCAGCACGAAATGAACCTTACCAACCAAAACTTTGTCAGTATCACAGCTACAAACCTTAGTGTGCAATCATTCGTTTTCGAGACGGTGGTAGGCAACAACAAGTCCCTCAATGTCATCATACTACCTCCTCGATCTCAGAAAACGGTAACTTTAAGCAACGTATATAATATAAAGCATTTTTCTGTTTTCTCCGGTGCGTTACACCAGGCACCAATCAAAGCAGATCTAAAATAAAGATGCCATTCATTTCTCTTTCATCTTTCAGATTAAAGTTGCAGCTGAAATTTTTATTGAGGACTCTGGTCTTAAGTAAGTAATACTTCAATCAAAATTTATGTCTCAGCAGTAAGGTCTTTTAATCATTATGTAATGTTTTCCACTATAATCTTATCATGTGAACTCTCAAGTACTCAAAATACAGTTGAAGTCAAAAGTTTACATACACCTTGCAGAATTTTCAAAATGCGAAACGAGGGTAAATTTTAGTTATTTTATCTTCTGGGAAACATGCAAGTATCTTTTGTAGTTTCTGAAGGGCGGTACTAAATGAAAAAAATATGTTATTTAGGCAAAATAAGGAAAATGTACACATCTTCATTCTGTTCAAAAGTTTTCACCCCCTGGCTCTTAATGCATCGTTTTTCCTTCTGAAGCATCAGTGAATGTTTGAACCTTCTGCAATAGTTGCATATGAGTCCCTCAGTTGTCCTCAGTGTGAAAAGATGGATCTCAAAATCATACAGTCATTGTTGGAAAGGTTTCAAATACACAAAAATGCTGAAAAACCAAAGAATATGTTAGACCTGAAGGATTTTTTTGAAGAACAGCGGGCAGTTTAACGGTTCAGGACAAACAAGGGATCATTAAAAACTATCACTAAACAACAACAACAACAAAAAAACACAGCTGTGGATCATTCAGGTAACAACACAGTATTAAGAATCAAGTGTATGTAAACTTTTGAATGGGGTCATTTTTATAAATTCAACTATTATTTTCTCTTGTGGACTATATGTAAGTGTCTTTTATGTGAAATATCTTATTCAGGTCAGTACTAAATAAAAAATAACATGCATTTTGTATGAACCCTCTTATTTTGGTAAAATAACTAACATTTTGCAGATTCTGCAAGGTGTCTGTAAACGTGACATCAACTGTATACTAAGAAACTTTCTCTAATGTCTGTTCCTTTTACAGTAATTACTGCAAGTCACGTTCCTTTCAGATTCACACCTTATTCTTGCATTTGCAGTAAGTATTTATATATTTATTTCATCAGCTTTATTTTCAGATTTGTATTAGCATACTATTTGACTGAACCTCTGGTCAATGGTCAGCTCTGGTTGACATGCTGAATGCTGGAATTTGGAAGGTGCTCACTTAAGAACTGTGTAAACTTATATTTGGTATAACTTGTGCAAATGTACAGTATTTAGCAGTAATTGCTTGTATTTATGACTGATGTACAATAGCTTGTGCTTGTCAGTGAGGTCTAGAGCAGTGAAAACCACTAGAGGGCCTCAGCAAACTTCCAAAGACCTAGAAATTTGCCTAGAGTCCACCTAACCACTGTTGTAGACCGCACAAACACAAGTTATTGTATTCATGTACCATGAAATGTTCTCTGGAGATCAGTTTTTGTTTCAAGAAACTCTGACCTGCCTAAGCTAAAACACTGAGGTTTTTGTAGAAATCGTTACAGCTCGTTATAGGCCATGACACAGAAATGGTCACTGTGTGTGGTTTTTTTTTCTTCTGACTGTCAGTCATGTGAATTTTGTGCACTTTGGTCGATATCGAAATTTTATAGGTTACAAAGTGCATGACATAAACACACCCACAGTAAAATATATAAACTACTGTTCATCTGCAGTCAGTTTAAAACTACTGTTTATTGTATTATAAAATGTAATTTATTCATGTGATGCAAAGCTGAATTTTCAGCATCATTACTCCAGTCTTTAGTGTCATATGATCCTTCAGAAATCATTCTGTGCTGATTACTGCTTAAGAAATATTTCTTATTATTAATGTTGAAAACAGTGGCACTGCTTAATTTTTTTCATCATTCTTTGGAACTGCATTTATTTGAAATAGAAATCTTTTGTAAACGTCATTAAAAAGTCTTTGCCTCCTTGTTAAGTAATAACAATAAAATTAAGTAATATATTTTTTAAAACTCTTATTGACCCCAAAATTTAATATTTACATATATATTAAAATCCATACATTCTTTATTTTGGGTTGCAAATACTTGTATTACTTGTACTCAAGGATAAATTTAATAAGTACATTCTACTTTGAAATATGACATAATAAAATGCATAGTTTAGTGGTTGGTTTATAGACAACATTATAAAAACAATTCATATTTACTATTTGATGTGAAATTCTTTTTGTTCTCCACAGACTGACTATTAAAGTCTCCTACCTGTCCCATTCAGAGCAGATGTCTACAGATGCCTATGAGTATATTGACTGTGGAGTGAATTCAACTGTGCATCATGACTTCCCTCTGACTTGAAAAAACCATTGCCATTGTACGCCCATGAATGCTGATGTTATAAAAATCAGAATAGGCTGCTTTCAAAAAGATTGCCATTTTATGCTACGGTTTACTACAGTTCATTTAAATGGTAAATTTTGACTATAATAATATTAACATGTAATATACAATGTAAATATAACTGGAATAATGAATGTGCGTTGTTAACTTGGACAACTTTTCTTGTTTGTTGATTTGTTTGTGTTTACATTATAAAAATGTGTTTTAAAATTTGCACAACACAAAATTGCACATTAAATGACCTGCATTTTATTTGTTAAGAATTGAGCGAATCCAATTAGAGCTGGTAAGACACCCAGTTCTGTTTTAATTAGGATTATTAAAACCCAACAATAAAGTCTGTTTTTTGATTAAATACACCTTGATGTTGGAGTTGGTGCTGTCTAGTAGTCTGGCCTTCATGTTCACCATTGCTGTGAATACTGCAGAGACTAAAGCAAATGAAACACACATCTTACGTAGATGTTGCATTTTCTGGATAATCTTCTCCACTTTATAAGCTCTTTAATTAATCACTGTGATTTTATGCATTGCCATATAGTGGGGCTAGACAAAATAAAACATGTAGTCTCTATAGTATAGTCAATAATGTAGTCGAAATAAAGTTAAATATTCAAATGGTTGATGCTTAGCACTGATACATAAGAACAGGTTAAACAAGTATAAATTTAGCCACTGCAGTCTGTCTAAAGAAATATGCAGGGATATACTCACCGTGTATCTTTTGTTCATCTTGGCATGACACTTGCAAACACATTGCTTGTTAGCCTCTAAAGAAATAGAACAGAAACAAATATGTTTTACACTGATTAGGTTTCCATGTATCATATTTTGTTGTTCATGTTGGTTTTGATCATTCAAATGTAGTCACCTCTAAAGTGGTGACTCTATGTTCTTAATGGCATGCAACAATGGAGAATTCTTCAGTGTGTTCTTCAGATGTTTGAGCTGTTATTTTGAGCAGCTTTACCTAGAGACTCACTGGACCCTGCAGGTTCACAGGGTGTCACAGGTGCTGCAGACTCATCTTTCTTTTCATCTCGGTTGCCTTCCTAAAAAAGCAATAACAATCCATATTTAATCTATGAAATATGATATATTACAATGAAATATATATACGTTTAACATGGGCACCTGTTTAACTCTAGCAGATACTCTGCGGTCCAGCACCTGCTGACGGCGACGGGCCTCCCAGTGCATGGCTGACATGTTACACCACCCGCTGGCCTGTAAGAGAGACAAGGCCATGCGAAGTAACGTGAGACCATTTCCTGATTAATGAAATTCAAACCCAGATGCTGAGATGCTTCCTTTGTCATGACACGCATAAAGAAATAAACACTGAACTGATTTATTAGCTGCTCATAAATATTGACACTAGCCAGGAGGCTATATGCAACAAGGTAAACAAACAATTCAAAATGTAATAATGCACTTTTAGAACTGTAGTTTAACATTAATTATTCCTGTGGCTTTCATCTAGTGCAAGCCTGACACCGTTACAACACTCATGACAAGCAGAGTAAACGCATGCAACAGTTTGTCCTAACTTAAGACAAACTAGACTAAACAATATAAATTCCTAACAAAATGGCAAGAAGAGCTAATTCCCAAACGGTGGACACATTTTACCAAGTTCTGGTCTTCTGCAGATAATTCCAATCCACACTGAATGCTAACGTTACGTCCTCCTCGGACGGTTTTGTTGGTTTCCAAGCAACGTTCAGCAATCGCTCACAACGTGCTGACGCAACACAGTCTGACTGTAGCGCATGTTGCGTCATGTTCATTGTTTATCATTACTATTTTAAGTGGTAAATGTTAATTACAACTCTCTTAAAATGAGCACAGTTGATTAAAAAGTCTATAATAGCTTGAAACTTTAATTTAGTCCACAGCCTTTTACAGCGTGGACTTCTTTTACCTCGGGTAGTCAGAAACATATACACAACGCCAACTACATTTTAAAGTATATTTCTGTAATGTGTACATCTATAAAAACGAGACATTTGATTTATGTAGATGTGTTTCTGATAGCCTTTTTGTAACTATTTGTATTGGGTTTTGGTAGATAGTGTACAACACATTAATACTAGTGATACAGTTCAAGAAACAACAGGGTGAGGAAAAAAAATAATATAGGAAGAGAGTGGGGGAAAAACCTGACTGAAACATTGCAACTTATTAAAACTTTTTATTATTTTTAGTTTATTAAAACCTTTTTTCACAGACAAAAAGATACAATATCTCCCACTTGGTAGTTTTTAAAGTATATTTTTGTGATTTGTAAATCTATAAAAACGTGATTTTTGACTTCCGTATTTGTACTTTCTGATACAAACAGCATTCGTGAGTGTATTTTAATCGGGTTTTGGTTAATAAGGTACAGCACATTAATACAAGTGATAAATTCCACAAACAACAAGGTGAGGAAAAAAATATAGGAACACAGAGAAACAACCTGACTGAAACGTTGCTTATTTATTAAAATCATTAAAACTTTTTTTAATTAGATTTTTTTTTCACAGACAAGAAGATGCAGTATCTCCCACTAGTTTTTATTATATGTATATTTGTATAAGTATATTTTTGTGTAAAAAAACCCCCCGTGATATCTGATGTACGTTCTGAAACAAACAGTGTATACGCATTTCAGCGCATTATGGCGAACTTTTGTGGTTACTGAAACGTTTTTGTTAAATTGAGATTTGGTAAATAATGTACAGCACATTAATACAAGTGAAAAATTCAATAAACAACAAGGTGAGAAAACAAATACAGGACAGAGAGAAAAAACATGACTGAAACGTTTAAAACGTCATTGCAACTTATTGAAAAAAATATATAATATCCCCCACTTGGTAGGTTTCAAAGTATATCGTGATGTGTGTAAATATATAAAAACGTGATTTCTGACTTCAGTGGATGGACTTTCTGATACAAACAGCATTTTGTTAGCGACAGCATTTTTAACATCATTGCAACTTCCATGTAAATACTTAAAAACCCCACACTTTTCTGCATGCACAGACAAAATTATGTTATCGACAGCATTTTTAACGTGACTGCAACTTCCATGTAAGAACTTCAAAACCCAAACTTCTCTGCATGCACAGACAAAACAAGGTATCTTCGACTTGGTAGTTTCGATGCCTCAGGCTCGCCACAAAGAGGTGCTGTTTGGGCAGAAAACAAACACGACTTGACATTCGATATCTCGCCGTATAAGACGCCAAACAATCAAACGCTAGAGGGAGTAGCGAGGGAGGAATGAGGGGTTCATCTGACGTCACATGCGGGGATTGTTGTTCTAGATCTTGTGCGCTCAGCTCCACTTTCATCTCTGAGGTTACTGGTATCGGAGGGGAAAAGAGACTAAGGAAAAATGATCCTTGTTTTGAGTCGTTTGGATAACTGGGCGCCGGTGTTTTTAAAGTGAGAAATGGAAGCGATGCCTGGGACAAAATAAACACCTATTAGGTAAGTGATAAAAAAGATTAAACAACGTTTTACAAGCGAGGTTTCCGTTCTTGCTAACGTTACACTGCGGTTTTCGTTCTCAAGAAGTATCTGCTGAATTTACTCGACAAAGCTTGATTTTAACTTGCAGTCTGTAATGTTTTTCATGCTTTTTAAAAGTTGTTTCGAATAGGATTTTACTATTTATACTTACAGGTACCAGATTTCATAGTTTTGACAGCGGTGGTAATATTACTTGACGTACCCATAATTTCCATTTAAACTATAAGCGTAAAAATGTAATAATAAACCAGCTACAGTACAGAAAATTACAATAGCCATGTTAAAATGTGACCCTGGACTACAAAACCAGTCATAAGAGCCAATTGAGCTGTTCATACAGCTGAAAGCTAAATAAATAAGCTTTCCATTGATGTATGGATTGTTAGGATAGGACAGTATTTGGCAGAGGATACAACTATTTGAAACTCTGGAATCTGAAAAAAAAAAAAAAAACGAAATATTGAGAAAATCTCCTTTAAAGTTGCCCATATTAAATTCTTAGCAGTGCATATTACTAATTAAAAATTTACTTTTGATATATTTACGGTAGGAAATTCACAAAATATCTTTATGTAACATGATCTTTACTTAATATCTTAATGATCCTAATTATAATTTTGACCCATGCAATGTATTGTTGCCTATTGCTACAAATTTACCCGTGCTACTTATGACTGGTTTTCTGGTCCAGGGTCACAAATGTGGTTCAGTCACCTGTGTTAGAAATGATCTGATAATAATAAGACAATATCTAATGTTGATATCTGCCTCCTAAACAGGTAAAACAAAGATAACAAAGATAAAACTGTCTTTTTTCAGAAATCTATTTTTGTTTAGACTGTTAAGAGGATTTTGTGCTTCAAATAAGCATACAGAGCAACCTCTATGCACTCATTTACAGAGAGCCTTTACCTACAAATAAACTATTTGTTTTCTTTTTTGTTCTATTTAATCTGAGCCTTTGAGTGAGCTATTGTTAATATGACACCAAGGTTTTTTTAACATATAGATACTTTTTATTTTTAGTCTGCTTTTGCTCGAAGGCAGATCTGCAAAAGTTGTAAATAACTTCCATATCTGTGATGATAATCAGCTTTTGTTTTTTCCTTAATTAGGTTCCACACGGTGCCTCCGATCTTACAGCACCTCTGTCTGTCTGCAGTACCTTTGAAGTAGGTGCAAATGCCAAACACTTAGACAAATCTGCTTCTCCTTACAAGAGGGTGCGAAAAAACCAAGTTGCCATGGGAAACCAGTTGACAGAGATTGCCCCCAATACACCGTTCCTGCCTAACTTCCAGTCCCTCCACGTTGTGGTCATTGGTTTGGACTCTGCAGGCAAAACCTCACTTCTCTACAGACTGAAGCTAAAGGAATTTGTTGAAACTATCCCAACCAAGGGATTTAACACTGAGAAGATTAAAGTTCCCGTCGGAAATGGCCGTGCCATCACCTTCCAGGTGTGGGATGTGGGCGGTCAGGAGAAGCTTCGGCCTTTGTGGAAGTCCTACACGCGGCGTACGGACGGCATGGTCTTTGTAGTGGACTCCACGGAGGTGGAGCGCATGGAGGAGGCTAAGGTGGAGTTGCACAAGATCACACGCACGTCAGAGAACCAAGGCGTGCCGGTGCTGGTGTTGGCTAACAAACAGGACCTTCCAGTCGCACTGCCTGTTTCTGACGTGGAGAAGGTTTTGGCCGTGCATGAACTGAGTGCCTCCACCCTACACCATGTGCAAGGATGCAGTGCGGTCGACGGGCAAGGATTACAGCTCGGTTTGGAAAAACTCTATGATATGATTCTCAAACGAAAGAAAATGGTGAAGCACAGCAAGAAAAAAAGATGAGCTGAATGGGACGGCGTACTTGCGAAGCTCCTCGGTTGTAGGATTTTCCACTAAATCCCTGAATGAAGGAAATACTCCAGATGGCCCAGTGGTCAGGAGAAAACAGATTTGACCTTTATGTGTCACACAGTATTGAACTGCTTTCTTCCATGCCTAGTAATTGCTGTGCAACTCCCCTTTGTAATCAAGGAATATGTGATAGCATTGATAGGCTGTAGAATCAGCAAAATTCAAGCCTACGTCCTTGCCTTTTTTTTCTTTTTCATGCAAGAAAGAGACTAAATTATAGCTTGGCAACATTTTCACCAGACTTCAGACATTTTTTCCACAGACGTTACATTGATTGCCAGTGCCGATATAATAAAAGGCCATATAAATGTTCACGCTATGCTAGTTGTGAAACCGAAGTCTTATGCGAATCACTGAGATTCACTATTCACAGATCTACGTTTTAGTTGGAAAACCTGTTTGTTTTTACATGCTGTAAATAGTTTTTGTAATGCTGTAGAATTAATAAATTATAGACTGCTTTGACACAGTCTGTGTTTCAGAAGCCACGTCTTTTATTACTGAGGCTGAATGGTATTTCCTGAAATGATAATCTTTATATACACTACCAGTCAAAAGTTTTTGAACAGTAAAACTTTTAATGTTTATTAAAGAATTCTCTTTTGTCACCAAGCCTGCATGTATTTGATACAAAATACAGCAAAAACAGTGATGTTGTGAAATATTTTTACTATTTAAAATAACTGTTTTCTATTTGAAGATATTTTAAAATGTAATTTATTCCTTTGATTAAAGCTACATTTTAAGTCTTCAGTGTCACATGATCCTTTAGAAATCATTCTAATATGCTGACATGCTGTTCAAGAAATATTTTTTATTTTTTATTATTATCAATATTTAAAACAGAGTAAATTTTTTCAGGATTCTCTGATGAAAAGAAAGATCCAAAGATCAGCATTTATCTGAAATAAACAGTTTTTGTAACATTACACACTATACCATTTAAAAACATGGAGTCAGTATAATTATTATTATTATTATTTTTATTATAGAAATATTTTTTATTATAGAAATTATTATATATATTATTATAGAAATTATTGTTTTTATTATTATAGAAATTACTACTTTTATTTAGCAGTGTTGCTTTAAATTGACCAAAAGTGATGATAAAGACATTTATAATTTAAAAAAAATTATATTTCTTCTGAACTTTCTACTCATCAAAGAAAGCTGAAAAAATTCTCAGCTGTTTTCAACATAATAATAACAATAATAAATGTTTTTTGATCAGCAAATCAGAATATTAGAATGATTTCTGAAGGATCATTGTGAGTAATGATGCTAAAAAATCAGCATTGAAATCACAGGAATAAATTACATTTTAAAATATATTCAAATACAAAACAGTTATTTTAAATTGTAAAAATATTTCAAAATTGTACTGTTTTTGCTGTACTTTGGATCAAATAAATGCAGGCTTGGTGAGCAGAAGAGACTT
>JAHKKF010534341.1:0-7500 GCA_019740295.1 Labeo calbasu
GCAGACAAAAACATGAACATGATGAATAGGACATGTGGCTTTGCATGGTTAAATGACATAGTGCTGTTATCACTTAGGGTGTACTCACTTTTGTTGCCCGCTATTTTGACAATAATGGCTGTATGTTGAGTTATTTTCAGGGGACAGTAAATATACACTGCTATACTAGCTGCACATTGACTACTCTAAAATATATCCAAGTTTCATTATAGTATTGTCCCTTGAGAAGGCCAGGGGTGGCGAACGTCGGTCCTGGAGAGCCGCAGCCCTGCAGAGTTTTGCTTTAACCCTAATCAAACACACCTGAACAAGCTAATCAAGGTCTGAAGTGGTACTAGAAAGCTACAGGCAGGTGAGATTTTATCAGGGTTGGAGCTGAACTCTGCAGGGCTGCGGCTCTCCAGGACCGGAGTTCGCCACCTCTGACCTAGGCTAACATTAAACAAATGTTTCTATTTGAACAGCTTCTTGAATCCTTGTAAAATTAAAGAGAATGTGGTTAGTTTAATTTCAGCAGTGTGTGGGCTGCTCAAGCCTACGACATGCCAAACTTTTCATTAGTATGAGTGATCTCCTTTTGATCATTGGCTCAAGTGAAGTTGCATGTGTTTATGTGAGTCAAGATTTTAGCGGCTTCTTTATAAGAAGCTTACATCCTCTCCTTAAAGTCTCTACCCTACAACATGAATCACCCAAAAACTTTTGATATCATTCCCTCAAGCCATACATTTACTCAGTATTAAACTTTAAAAAAGCATGTAATGTTCGTAATGGGCAGATGATTCAACGATTTTTTTCTCTCTAAGCTGATGATCACCTCAACTACAACAAAACAAAATCACTTGAAAATGTAGGTAGGCTTGTGGTTTCGAGATGTGTAGGTGCCTTAACTCCACATAGCCAGCTCTACTACACTTCTCCTCTATCCCCCATGTTAATTAGCCCCTTAAGGGAGAGTAGAGAGATAAATAGTAAATCTTAATTAGGTGGGGTTTTTTTTCATTATAGGCATGTCAGTTTGTTTTATCAGCAACTTCTCAGATGCTATGCTGAGCTCTTTTAGTCTGCGTATTAGATGGAGTGGGCTAAAATCTCTGTATTAATCTTGTTACTTAAGTAACGGTGGGAACTGGACAATCTTCCAGCTGTCTTCCATCTCTGGGGACTCGCATAAGGGGGACACGCTCGCAATGGAAGAGATTTATTTCCTCATCAATGGAAAACTTGCTCTCTGTGGGTAGCATTTACTTCTTTTTAACCTGCATTACTCTCTAAGCTAATCTTAGCATGGCTAGTACCATTTGTTGTTGTAGGTCCTTGGAAACTAACATTGTTACTATCTTAGTAAATACAACAAACAGTGATAACTAAGTCTATGTTCAAAACTGAGCTTTAAAAAGTTTAGCTTTTTGCTAAAACTTGTTTAGCTAATGCGCTAGCCAGCAAATTGCTCAATTTCATTACTTGTTTATGAGAAACGTTGTACTTTTCTCTTGCTATCTACATATTGTGGCTTAGAGGTGCTTATAAAACTAATCTACCTCTAAAAACTACCAAATTAAGATTAAGGTGTACTTGCAGGCTCATAAGAAAGGTCGCTAACAGCTGTTCTTTATTTTGTAGCTTCTGTTGAGCCACAATTCTTCAAACCAGCAATGAAAAATGATATGTACTTGTACTTTATAGCATCACACAATTCCTGACTGTCTACAATATTCACTGATATTTTAGTAACAATTGTACACAGCGCAGTATTTTTTCACAGGTCCCTGGACCTGATTTTAGCCCACTACAAAGACGCATAATAAAATATACATTACATGTTATGCTGAAATAAGTGTGGCATTTCTTATTGCATCATAAACGCAAACTATTTCAGTAACAGTAAATGCCACTTCAGGCTAAATCATAGTTCTGTGCTTGCATTTTATGGCTTTGATTACACTTAGGCCATGATTTAATAAAGGTTTGCTAGTATGCACGCATAAAAATTGCCGGAGCTGGTCTACTAACTATGTTTACTTGTTATTGCATCTTTCAAAGGCGCAAAACCATGTCTGGCCTGTTTTGGTTTATCTTGTTTTTCTTAATGAATATGCTTTGGTGCTTTCATACAGGGCGGTGTCAATGCAGGTAGTTTAAATTGCATCTGCAAGTGATTTATCAACCTTGAAAGTCATTCCGATTTGGTAAATGCCTGTGCAAATTCATTACGGCCGATATGAAGGTATTAATTTGATTTAGGTATTACGATCAAGCCCTCATGGACGATAAAGGGCTTTCACTGAATATCGTCAGATTTTAAAATATGACAAAATGCTTGTGTAGATAGATTGATAGAATATAGCCTACTATATATTTACTACATATGTGAATGTATACAAACAGCATACACATTTTGTTAGATTGCAAAGCAAAATAGTTTCTACTTGTGTTGGCTTTTGGTAAGCCAGGGCCTTGGAGTCTGTGTAAAGAAGCTTTGCTTACCAGATCTCCCTTCTGTCTTGTCATTTTCACAAGTGAGACCCATTGGACGTTGTCATAGCAAATGTACAACCCACAAAATTGACCATCAGTGACCATATGACTGTCGTTCATCCTCACAGACACAGTCTGTCCCCTTTCTCTACTCTAAGGAGTTGCCGAAACTAATCATTGTTCATGTATGTGTGTGTGCGTGATAGAGCGCTTCTTCCTCACACTCCTTGGCGACCACGTTGGTGCTAATTTCCCATGGCAGCTTATGGTGCAATTAGAGCCTGGAGGGCCTCCACCCTTCACACCGAATCACTGACGGGCCACTGAACAATCAGGGGAGGCAGGAAGCAGATCGTGCACATGCCCAGGGTTGTGAAAATATATGATGAATAATCTTGAATCTAAAAAAGAGATAAAAGTTGTGTTTCACATAATACACTATGCAGTTATGTACTTAACCATCTAAGATCCAGAAGAAATTGCAATGGCAAAAGCTAAATAGTTTGTTTACAGTATGGATAACAATTAATTCTTCAGTGAAAAACATTCTGACTTTGTTAAAGGAACAGCTCACCCTCATGTCGTTCCAAACACATAAAACCTTCATTCATCTTCAGAACACAAATTAAGATATTCTTGATGAAATCCGAGAGCTTTCCGACCCTGCATAGACAGCAACGCAACTGACACGTTCAAGGCCTAGAAAGGTAGTAATGATGTCGTTAAAATAGTCCATGTGACATCAGGGGTTCAGCCTTAATTTTATGAAGCTACGAGAATACTGGTGGAAGAAAAAAAGTACTACGGAAGACAGTGGCTACCATCAACATTCTTCAAAATATCTTCTGTGATCAAAAGAAGGAATACATTTATGAAGTACTGGCGCAAAATGAGGGTGAATAAATTAAGACTTTTCTTTTTCATTTTTGGGTAAACTATACCTTTAACTCAGATTCTTCTCACCATTATGTCATAGACGTGTGATGTTTATTGCAGTGTACTGAGCCCAGAGCCAAAGAAATGGTGTGCTTCTCTTTCTGAGCAGATGAGATGGTCCTCACTGCAGAACACAAGATCCAGGGGGCGAGGTTGGATCCAGATCCAACTCCTCCCACCTTGCAGATACCTACCCATCTCCACCCGCTGATCCCTAAACCCACCCATCTCCACCCCCTAGATGCAGATCCAACCCTGCCCCCTGGATCTTGTGTTCTACAGTGAGGACCATCTCGTCTCCTCAGAAAGAGAAGCATATGCGTTTGCTACCTTAAAACTGCTACCAAAAAATCTTACAGATGTGAGGAAGCTGAATGGGTTAATATGGTTCATTGTGGCCACATTCCAGCAATATTCCACATGATTGTCCCAGCTCGCCGTTGATTAGATCAGGACAGACTTTGCCTTCCAAACAGATGTTATCTGCTCAGGTTTTGCGTTGTAATGCGCGATAGAACTGGCTCAGTTGATTCATTAGTCATCAGATTGGATTCAGGGAATTGGGTTGCTTGAGTCACTCCTGTGTTGAATTCGTGGGTGAGAGAGGGCAAAATGCCGGTTCATTTGAGACATACCCAGATCAATTCCTCTCACAATGTGGCAATAAATTACAACTTAGAAAGCTCAAAGGGATACTAATTCATTGCCTAGCTGCTACCATGTGCAACATCAAGTGCACAGCTGTTTTCTGTGACAGAAAAGCTGTTAGTCAAGTGTTTTATTCAGAATAGAAGCTGCAGTGTTGTCATTTTCTATCATCATAAAATTCAGTTTAATTCCGTTTTAACCGACAACGCCATTCTTTGTTATGGGGAACATTATTGTTTTCTTTAATTGTGTGATGTAAAGTTATTCTAAAATGAAAACCGTGAGCAGAGGAACAACACCTTGGTGTATAATATAGAATTTCTATTGACCTCATGACTGCAGCTTCTAATTGAAGATTGCCTTAATTATACAAACAAGCTTTCCTTCACTCAATATGTTATTGAATTCCACTGAAAGCCTGTGAGACAGGTCCTCACCGAAATAAGTCACGGTTTCACAATGGCTAATAAAACAGCCAGGAATGTCCAGTGTTTGTCAGACTGTACTGACCATCAGGCCAATCTTACTAGGGCCTTCTAATCAACTATATAGATGCACAATTAAAGGGCCAGTTCACTCAAATTCACTCATTTTCAAAATTTGGTCTTTCTCAGTTTTGACATGTTGAGTGTGATTGTAACTGTCTGTTGAGTCTCAATATAAGACTTGAAGGTCTTTGTTGCCTTTAAAACTGCAGTGTGCATAAACCTGTATTTATCATATTTGTGTGAATAGTGAATATTTTTGAGGACTGCATGGCTGTGAATAACAATAATTTTTAATAAATGCTTTTTTTTTTCTTGACAAAAATTGCTTTGAGTTAGTTGAAATGTTATCCAGAATTCATCAAATGTAAGTGTTGTTTAAATTTTGTCATACTGCTGACCATAGTGAACACTCTTCTCTCTTTTCACTTTGCAGGTTTCATATATACGTGTGGTGGAACATTAAAAGGAAGGAATGGGACCATTGAAAGTCCTGGTTTTCCATATGGATATCAGAACGGGGCAAACTGTACGTGGGTTATTGTGGCAGAGGAGGGCAACCGAATTCAAATAGTCTTTCAGTCATTTGCAGTGGAGGAGGACTATGACTTTTTATCCCTCTACGATGGACACCCGCACCCAGCTAACTTCAGGACGAGGTGAGTGCTGTTTATAATGACCGATTTACATAAAACTATAAGTAAACAGCTGCGCTGTAACTGTATCAAGTAAATCTGAGACTAAAATACAGTAAACTGTGCATACCTGATCATGGAAGGATAGAGGAAGCACTTTGCTGAGTGTAATTTACAGTGTGCCTGTAAGCAACTTGACTATGATGCCAAATGAAAGTGCTGCCAAGAATTCTCCCTGGATAATTGCAGTAAAAAAAATTAAGCACTATTTTTTAACTTGGCCATTGTTTGATGCACTCTTGTATCCATTACTCTCAGCCCATATAAAGCTACATACCTAAAAGCCACTGTAGATACTGTACATAAAAATGTCTTTCAGTTAAGCCTAAAATTTAGAAAGGCACAAAAGTCTTTCTCAAAAAAAAATTCTACCAACACTATGTTGGCAAGTCCGCAATGACAACACCAGCGAGATAATGCACATAAATGGTCATTGACATTCCACAGAAAACATTGTATGTGCTTGTTAGAGGAGGATGTTTCCAGGTGCTTATATTTTGCGGTGTCATGTACACTGTCATGTACTGGGACGGCAGACAAGGATGGTAAAATGAGAAGCAAATCTGGTATTATAGTAAGTAAATATGTTTGTAAGGTAGGGAAGATGCCTTAAAATGTATGTGATTTATTTTTTATTCATTTATTTATTTATTTTGCTTCAGCAGATTTGGGGTTACTTCATGAATTTATCACATCTGTACCTGGTTTTTATTTTTATTTTTTTTCTTAAGTAGTTCATTTTAAACAGTTCTGCTGCATGACAGATTTGTGTGTATGTGTTTGCACATTAAAGATGCATGCATGTTTGTCGTCGTGTATTATGAATTAGGCAATGAAGTAAAGGTGGTGTCAAGGGATTTGTGGGCCCATTTGCAGAATGGATCGATACCTGACAGATCCCAGCTGTTAACCGGCTGAAATAGTACAGTCCGGTCTGTCTTTTCCATTTGGACTGCATTGCCATTGGTACATATACTGTCAAATGTTAAATATGAATATTTTCTCGGGAAATAGTGAAAAAAAAAAAAAAAAAACGACTTTATTTTTTATCTTTTTTTTTTTCCAGATTTATTTACTTTAGATTATATGCATAATATATTTTTTTAAACACTTTAAAATCAAATAAATAAAATAAACACCTTGCTTAACAGCCTTTTTTTAAAAGTCAGTATCTAAAAAAATAAGTAAATGTGGCAGATTTTAATTCATGACCACATAATTTAAGTTCACTCAATACAATTTTTAAGCTATAAGGTAACTGCAAACAAGCATTTATATTCACAAAGGCCACCATTTGTTTGTTTGTTTATTTATTTATTTGAAGGTAGTTAGTTAGCAGTGTTGAAGAGTAACTAGTTACATGTAACAGAGTTATGTAATTCAACTACAAAAATAAATGTAACTTTAAACATTTGCAGTTACTGAGAGAAAAAAAAAAGTGTAATTAAATTACAGTTACTTATGAAAATGTTAGGGGGTTACATCTGAATACTTTCACACACACCCAGTTTTAATTGATTTTTTTCCCAAATTGCATTGACTGCTCTAAAATATTAGACAGCAATGTTTCAGGAGTTTAGCACACAGAATAAGACACATGCTTATTCAGTAACTGTTTTATTTCCTGTTTGGGTTTGTTATACGCTTTATTTTTTAAGATGAACAGATTCGAGTGTTTCCAGTCATAGCTATGCAAAGATTATATTTCAAAATCAGGATAATAGCAATTAAAGTATTCCTGGTTATGATTTAAAATCTGTATTTAACCTCCCAACGGCCTCAACGTTAAAAAGAGGTGCTAAAATCTGATTTTGTACAGGCTGTGCTTTAAAATTAAATTATTATAATCTTAATTCAACTAATGAGGGATTTTGAAAGTCTGACAGTAATTAGTGTTGAGTACTACTGTACTGGTTTGGAAATGATTAACAGTTGAAAACTTAATCAAATGTAATCAGTTACATTACTTTAAAGAAACTGAAATAGTTACACTACTTATTACATTTTAAATAAGTTAACTTGTAATCTGTAAAGTATTAGATTTTCAAAGTAACCTTCCCAACACTGTTAGTTAGTATTAGTTAGTCTCTTATAGCCTCACATTTACTTAACACATTCTCCACCTCTCATTCTTCCTCTTCTCTCTTGCTCTTCTGCATGGAGGAGATCTTAGAAGGGGGGATGTGCGGAGAAGAGGAAGGAGGAATAATGACAGAGCCTAATTAAACAGTTCAAGAAGTAAATAATGCAGGATTCTG
>JAHKKF010534342.1:0-20916 GCA_019740295.1 Labeo calbasu
AAAATATTGTTTTTTTGTAGTAGTGTACGTTAGTACTACTTAATATTAAATTGTATTTGTTGCTATTAGTAGTAATTGTAGTGTATTTTATTACATTATCATTATAATAATAATAATAATAATTATTATTATTATTAATATTATTATTATTATTATTATTATTAAATAATAATTTAATTTTAATTATAATAAATAACACAAATAAAGTAATAGAGTGTAATATGAAACTGAGAAACTAAATTGAGAACTACAGAAACACAACATTTATCCCCTTCCTTAAGGAACCCTGCATCCAAAGACCCTTGTTTAAACATTTTTTATTGTCAACTTCAGATTTCCCAGCTGAATCATTACCTCCTCAAACCGGTGACTGCAGGCTTGTAGGTCTTTGTGACTTGTTTTTGCCATAAGGGCGTTTCTTGTGCCTTTGCCCTTTTCAAGCAGAACCAAAAACCTACCTCTGAGGAGATCACCATGATCGCGGACCAGCTCAACATGGAGAAAGAGGTTATCCGAGTATGGTTCTGTAACCGCAGACAGAAAGAGAAGAGGATCAACCCACCCAGCAGTGGCAGCGCCATCAGCACTCCTATCAAAGCAATCTTCCCTCCCACCACAGCTTTGGTACGTGACACACAAACTGCCTCCCTTCATTCAACCCAACAGATCTGAGTGGTTAAAGCCGTACTAAACCTCTTCCTCTTCCCCATGTTTCAGGTGCCGAGTACAGCGAGTCTTGTGACCAGTAACACACCGACTACGATGACTGTAAACCCAATTTTGCCTCTCACCAGCACTAGTGTCTCCAGCGTCGGTTTCACTGGTAAGCAGAAAAACCCTAGAACACACATTAAACTTTCCTATGTTCACCTCCCAACTGTTAAAAGAGCCTTTTGTTTTTTCAGGCACAACTATTGGCTCGGCTACCACTAACACTGCATCGGTCATCTCCACTGCACCTGTGATCACCACCGCAGCATCCTCTCCTTCGCTCAGCCCTTCTCCCACCGCAGCGCAGACGTCCTCCTCAGAGCGCACTTTAGCTCAGGAGACGGTGACGGCGGTAAGTCAGGCACCTTCCTCCCTGGCGACAACTCTGGGCACTGGGCAGGTGATGGTGGCGGCGCCCAGCCTCTCAGCCGCTCTGCAAGGAGCTGCCCAGCTGCCCACCAGCGCCAGCATCGCCGCCATGGCTGCAGCCGCAGGCCTCAATCCTGGGCTCATGGCGTCGTCGCAGTTCACTCCTGGGTGAGTGTCATTTTAGTTCTCTGAACCTCAAACTTGTGGTTGAACATCTGTGTGTTTAATGCTAATTTTGGTCTTTTCTCTGGTGTTTCCTGTGCAGTGGAGCTCTTCTAAGTTTGGCACCCGGTGGTCTCGGAAGCGCTTTGAGTCCAGCACTGATGAGCAACAGCACCTTGGCCACAATCCAAGGTGTGTGGAGCGGCAAGTACACTTGAATTTACAATATGGCTCTGCATGCGCTTATTAATTTTGGCATCAGCAGGCAGATGAATGTCTTTAAACATGTTTTAGTGGCACTTGTGTCACTCTACACTCTCAAGACCTTTCTGCATTCAACATATTTGCATACAATCCTAATATTGTAAATGAGTTATTTGCATGCAATGCAAATACTGTGAACAACATATCTGCATACACTGCAACCTTTGTAGATTTAACTTTGTTCATGTGACCTAAGTGCATAATGTTTTGTGGAATATTTCTTATAAGCATTTAATAATAGATATACTTCATTATTGCTTAATAATACATAATTAATATAAAAAGAGCACACAAACACATTAAAAGAAAAATAAAATTGTACAAATAAAATTAATAATGTTTTTTAATAATACTAAGAATAATAATTTCGTTTTTAATGATTAGTATTAAACGGCATAATTTAGCATAAATTTAGCATAAATTAGCTAAAATACAGTTAAAAAAGTTTACATACACCTTGCAGAATCTGCAAAATATTAATTATTTTGCCAAAATAAATGGAGTCATATAAAGTGGTAATTGTTCATCAGTCCTTTGTTTGTCCTGAATAGTTAAACTGCCCGCTGTTCTCCCAGAAAAATCCTTCAGGTCTTACAAATTTTTTGGTTTTCACCATTTTTGTGTATTTGAACCCTTTCCAGCATTGACTGTATGATTTTGAGAACTAGATTTTCACACTGAGGGCAACTGAGGGACTCGTATGCAACTATTACAAAAGTTTCAAATGCTCACTGATGCTCCAGAAAGAAAAACAATGCATTAAAGGTGGAAACTTTTTGAATTTGAAGATCAGGGTAAATGTAACTTATTTTGTCTTCTGGGAAACATGCAAGTCTTCTGTAGCTTCTGAAGGGCAGTACTAAATAAAAAAATATGATATTTAGGCAAAATAAGAAAAATGTACACATCTTCATTCTGTTTAAAAACTTTACACCTCTGGCTCTTAATGCATTGTTTCCTTCTGAAGCATCAGTCAGCATTTGAACCTTCTGTAATAGTTGCATACGAGTCCCTCAGTTGCCCTCAGTGTGAAAAGATGGATCTCAAAATCATACAGTCATTGTTGGAAAGGGTTCAAATACACAAAAACGCTGAATTTGTGGGACCTGAACGATTTCTATGAAGAACGGCAGGCAGTTTAACTGTTCAGGACAAACAAGGGACTCATGAATAACTATCACTAAACAAAAAAAAAAACAGCTGTGGCTCATTCAGGTAACGACACAGTATTAAGAATCAAGTGTATGTAAACTTTTGAACGGGGTCATTTTTTAAAAAAATAAATTCAACTATTATTTTCTCTTGTGAACTACATGTAAACATCTTTTATGTGAAATATCTTATTCAGGTCAGTACTAAATAAAAAATAGCTTGCATTTTGTATAATTCCTCTTATTTTGGTAAAATAATTTACATTTTGTGGAATCTGCAGGGTGTATGTAAAGTTTTCATAAATGAACATGCAGGAAGCTAGGTATGTGAAGAACAGTCAGATGACTGTTATCTTAAAGGGATAGTTCACCCAAAAATAAAAATTATGTCATTAATTACTCACCCTCATGTTGTTTCAAACTTGTAAGACCTGCGTAGACAGCAACGCAACTATCACATTCAAAGCCCAGAAAGGTAGTAAGGACATAGTTAAAATAGTCCATGTGATATCGGTGCTTCAACTGTAATTTTATGACGCTACAAGAATACTTTTTGTGCGCAAGGAAAACAAAAATAAGGACTTTATTCAACAGTTTCTTCTCTTCCATTTCAGTCTTTGACGTGTTCACAACAGTGGAACCATTAATATCACATGGACTATTTTGTCTTGTCTTTACTACCTTTTGGGGCCTTGAATGTTTATGGAGAGTCAGAAAGCTCTCAGATTTCTTAAAAAAAATCTTAATTTTTGTTTCGAAGATGAAAGAAGGTCTTACAGGTTTGGAACGACATGAGGGTGAGTAATCAATTACAAAATCTTTATTTTTTTTTTGGAAGAACTATCCCTTAAGATGTTATTGCTGTATCTCTGTTCTAAAAATTTGATTGTGCATATGCCACTACTCTATGTTTCAGTATTTTGAACACCTGGAGTTAAAATGTTCTTTATTGTCTCTTTAGCTCTGGCATCTAGTGGCACTCTGCCCATTACATCTCTGGATGGGAGCGGGAACTTGCTGTTTGCCAACACCAGCGCTGGTAGCACCCCTAACCTCGTGACGGCACCCCTCTTTCTGAACCCTCAGAACTTGTCGCTGCTCGCCAGTAACCCGGTCAGCCTGGTGTCTGCGGGAGGGGCCGCTGGTGCCGCCGGAGCCCTCAACCTGCACATCACCGCCGATGCCCATCAGAGCGCTGTTACCACAGCAAATATGCCCGCCTCCACCATCACCACGGCCTCTAAGGCCCAGTGAAAGCTTTACCCACTCTTCTCCTCTCCTAGACCCCTCTCCTCTCCTCCAAGTTTTTCTTGCTACCACCAAAAACAAACCTACTAAATAGGATTTAATGTTTTAAGTTTGTACGTTCTAACTTTTCACATATCTTTTACAACCTAATCTGCGATGTTTGGACCTCATTGATGGGTTGACTTCAACCAAATCAACCGTAAGCGAATGTTGGCGTCTCCACAGAGCTTGCATCAGGAGAGCGAAAACCTCCCTGGACATTGTGCCAAGTCTCTGTGTGACGCAAAGACATATTCGTGCAGCGAACTCGCTCCTTTCTCCCATTTTCACACGAAACCTCTTCTTCAGAGGTATTTCTGAAATGCTTTTAACCAAAAAAACTTTGTTTACTCTGTGTTGAATGATACCTTCTTACTGCTGACAGTAACCTCCTCTTCCTCACTGTAGAAAAACGTCCTGTGTCTACGATCTCGTCTCTTTTCACTGGAGATCCTGCTTTACAGACGTTCCGGTCCTTTTAGATGCACATGATTTATTTTTGTCAAACAATGGGTTAGCTTTATGTCCAGTATCTTGTGGTTACAAGGCTTTAAATGGAGTAATAAGTGGCTGTGATGCGGTTTCATCGCTTTAAGGAATCGTTCGACTGGCCTTCTTTCTAGTGGAACACTTTCAGATAGTTTTCATATCATGTCGTAGTAGCAAAAGACTAGTCTGGGTCTGAATCCCGACCCAGTATCGGGCTCACTTAATACTAAAAGCTTTAACGAATTACGAGATGATTCGTCAAGGAGGAGTTGTTCAGCGTGGGCGACAGTAACTGAGCAGTCTATTTTGAGAGCGCTCGCAACTCTTGCGTTAGCGTCAGGACTGTGTAACCACGTAAGGTAAACCTCCTCAAGGTCTTCCTAACATGGGATGTACTTACGGTATCACCACCTGTTTGTGAAGGTGTAGGTGAAGCGAGACAAAGTCGATGAGGTGGATGATGTTCAAGTTTGTTTTTGTTTTTTAGGGTCTTTGATTTTCTACTTGTGCACAGTATCTGTACCAAAAAACTGGATTTGAGAACTGCAGTCTGCTCGGTTTTTAGCAGAACGTCTGTCATGCTTTAAGAGGTCTTTATTTCGGAGGTCTTTGTATTGCCTCTATTTCAAGATATACCAAAAATCTTTGTTATACCTGTTGCTGTATATTGCTACTGTAGCGTAGTTTAAGCCTAAATATTTATGAGCGAAGGCTCTCGGTAGACCACAGGAAATATAATGCAATATTTTGATCTTTTCCAAAGACGAAAACATAGGTTTTTTTTTTCTTTTTTTATTTGAGATGGCTGTCCCTCCTCAATTCTGTAGCGTCAGTGAAACTAACCAAATAGATCCAAGGCGAGAGTAGGACGTGATGCTACAGCATAGGACCAGTTTGGGATTGTCCCTCCTTCTGGCCAGCTTTGAGAGAAAAACGGGGAGTCGTCTTCCCTTTCTGTTTAAATGTGGAAGTAATGTGAGTGTGTTCTTACCTGACAGGCTTTTTGAACATTTTCCCTTCTTTGTAGTTACAAGGTGCCAGATCCAGAAATCAGGGCCGTCTCTGAATTACGCAAAGCTCTTTGTTCCCCCAGCCTATATGGTGGAGGACATTAGCGGGCTTGAAATATCCGTTACAAAGGGGTGAGAACTTAATTAAGGGGTTTTAGCCGGATGGTCTGTTTTGTTTTTCCCTACCAATGTAATGCAGCCATGATGTAAAGCTTGAACCAAAGTCGATTTCTCACTAGCTGCTGTGCCTGTGTGGGCCAGTGCAATGCTGACCACACTTTCACTACTCACTACTGACAAACTTTACCATCCCTTACACTTCTTTTAAACCCTACTCTTTTGACTTGCATTATCCAGCGAATCGTGTTCAGCTTTATGAAGAAGTATAGCTTCTCTAGCGCAGCGCTAACTTGCTTTAGCTCTCGATATCCAAGCATTTAACGATCCAAAGAGAATCTTAAGGGCCTTGTGTTTAAGTGCTGTTGAGATTTTGGGAGTCTGTGTCCTTCATTTCATTGTTTTATCTTCTTGGTGAGTCTTTTGTTTTGGATGTGATCTCATAGGACTCAACATCGATGCTGCGTTTTCGACGAATGGATAGCAATAGAGTCCACCAAACTGTTCAGATTTAAATCCAGAAGAACCTGTGGAAGTGCAAAAGGATCTGAAAGGCTTCATATGACAAGAAGGTGGATTTTTAGTATTGGTACATTGCTTTTTTTTATTGTTGTTGTTGATAATGAATGACGGAGACAGGCATTCTGGGAGAATTAGAGTACTGTTTCATGCGTAGCATTGCTTGTAACACTCTCACGTTTTTTATTCTGTGACAAAGAGGTCCCCTTACTGTCCCTTTCGTCTGTTACTGTGGCCCTGCCTGTTCATTTTTGTTACGACTGTTTGTTAGCGACGCTTTGTGTTTTATTGTTAATATGATTTGAAATACCTCAGCAGCACTTACATGGAAGGTTCACTTTAAGCAAAAGACACCAGTAGTCAACTCCAGAATGTACAAACGCTGTTTCTAACAGTTCATTTTTAAAATGACCAACGTGTAAAACTACAAAGTATAACAGGAAAATCTGTACTAATAATATCACATAAGTCTACTACTGCTATTTCAAGTACTACTACTACTACTTAAAGGGTATGTCCAGGTTAACTTGTAATGAATATTTTGTTATCCTACTTGCCAAAGTAAAAAAAAAAGCCTTTGTCTTTGCGGCTGGGTCTTGTTGCTGCTCATTCCGCTGGTTCTGTCCGGAAATTTCAACGTAGCCTCTCTGGACGTGTAGATTTATGTGTTGTTTTGCGCATTAGTGTCACAACCCGGCAGTCGCCGGGGACTGTGGGGAGTTACTGATATATTTATCTGAGGAATGACTCAAAGATTAGAGAACTTCTTTTCTAAATTCTATATATATTCACTTATGTAAGATGCTCATATTTTATATTTGAACTAATATCTAGTTTGAATGTAGTGTTTTTGTCATGCTTATTCACTAAAAGGAAAAAAACAAACAAAAAATGACTTCATTTATATTATAGCTATTCTAAAAAATAAAAAAATACAAAAAAAAGTCAAGACCAAAAATTGCAACCACGCCCTTGCGATGTGGGAGTGGCTGTTGTGTGCCCCGCCCACATTTAAATGTGGTTTGTTTGAGTGGGAGGGGCTTGTGATGGTGCTCCTAAAGGAAAGCGCCCAGCTTTCATTGACACAAGCACCAAACTATTCTTAATTTGATTTTGCTTTACTTTCTATGAATTAAATTTGTTGCTTTTTAACAATCTTTAACAATCATTTGAATTTATTTACTTTATGCCTTTTTTGTATATCATGAGGGAGCAACGTCACTGGCTTTCTTAGTTTGACAAAAACTTGCATTTATCATTTATGCCTTACTATTATTTCAGAGTTTGACACATTGTAGCAAACTGTAACATGTTGATGTGAGAGATGACTTTGTTTGGTTGTGAATTCGTGTGCGCGTGCGCGTGAAAGAGGATGCAACCGAGCATGCACCAATGTCAAAACTCACATGGTGCATATCAACCATGAAAATAACGCTGTGAGTTTTATTTGTGTTTTGTGATATTTTGGAAGTGTTGCTACCTATTTCGTAGGTAAAATTCAAGCCGGTTGGATACCTGTTAAAAGCTTTACTAATAACTCAACTCCAGCTGATATGTAGGGGGCGCTAGTGGTGCATTTACTTTGAAAGATAAAACTCTAGAGAGGTTCTGTCTGACATCATATCTTAAAAGTGAGACTTTTTAGTGACACTCATTGATAGGAAATAGGGCTGTCAAACGATTAATCGCATGCAAAATAAATGTTTATATAGTATATATGTATGTATTGTGTATGCTATGTGTATATATAAACACACATATTTAGATGTATGTGTATATTTATATATACATAATACACACACAGATAAATTATGTAAACAAGCTTTCACTTTCCGTGCGATTAATCGCGATTAATCGTTTGACAGCCCTAGTAGGAAATACAGGATTTTTTGTTTTAAGTGGATATAAGGAAGCATCTTACATCATTGGATGCGATGACCACTTGGCTGTAAATTATATCCTTTTTAACCTGTGTGCTCATGAGATGTTTCGGATGTGATTTATCCGCGGATGTTGAACCTGGCAACAGCTTTGTTGCGGATCCTTTTTGGCACTTGATTTTGGCGTGTGTGGATGCTCTGACTTATGATTGGATAGTTTCTCGATTGTAGCGGGCTTTGCCGCCGTAGACAACGACCCTCGGTCTAGTGACAAAATAGGATAGATGCAGAAGAGGTCATGCACCAGAGAGCTGAGCGAGAGCTGGTCTGAGTAAAGGAGCTGTTGTATACCTCATTTATAACTCGAAACTGAGTAAAAACTTGCTTTAATCTACTTCAAAAAATAATAATGTCCCAGAACAGAAGCCTGCAGATGTCTGTTTAAAGTTTGGAGTGAGGAACCGGATGGATACCCAGAAGGCCGCACAAGCTCACGCGTATTAGAAACCCATCCCACTTATTTATATTTTGCTTTTAATACAAATTTAAGTTAACATTATAGCTCCTTATTAATTTTACACCAAAGCTTTTTTATGATTTGACAATCGTCTTGTTTATATACCCCTAACCCTTGCAGGGCTTGCGCTGTTTGTTCTTCTGGGTTTGCGGTCTGCTTGTTCCTCACCTTCTCAGTGGTAACCAAAGACTTTCAAAGTGATTGTATGGACTAAACTCTCTCTTCTATAGTGCCCTGCCTCAACCATCAGCTTGTGGTTTTAGATCATTGGTCACTCGTGGTCAAGTGGGCGGGGTTTAGTATAAAGAGGAAGCTAAACACCTCTGCCGGCTTCTGGAAAGGACTTAAAGTAACCCCTCACGGGCTGGGTGATGTTTATTAATACACGCTGAAGGATGTCCTGGGCTCACTGCAACCTGCTCAGGATAAACTGTCCTCTGGAGTCCCACTCTGTGGCTGCAGCAAGGCAACACTGTTTCTATGATTGTCTACAGAAAACATGCAACGTCTCGCCATAGTCGTCTTTTCGGTGCCGTGGTTTCGCTGTTCTGTCGATGTCTTTTATCTAGCTTTGCTGTTTCCACGATCATGATTTCAATTGGTTTGATCAGCTGTGCAACTATGCATCGTTGTCCTCCATCCCGCAAGGGCGACGTCTGTGCGACGCGGCCCTTTTCAGATGGATCTTAATAGTTTTATGCCGAGTGGAGGGTCGAAAGCAACTATAAGCTCTATCCCAAAGCAAAAATATCCAAATATGAAATGTTTTACAAATGCAGATACCAAAGATTGCTCTGTTCTTGTTTTTTTTTTTTTTTTTTTTTTTCCTCTTCCTTCCCAAACCCTTCAGCTTGTGTATTAAGAAACAGAACCCAGCTCTGACAGTAGTCCTAACCTCAGTAATTCCAAAGCTTAGATGTATATTTTGGTATTTTTCTGAGATGCTTATGGGGAAAAAAAAAACGAAGTTTGTCGTTTTTAGTTTTCTTGTTCGTTGGATCTGTTGCTCTTTTTCTGTCACAGCATGGAATTTAACTGCAAAACTGTCTTACTGTAGGTTAAAGAAATAGTATTTTTGTATGTTTTTGGATGTGTCGATGTATGTGATATCAGTTTCACTGCCCAACTTATTGTTTTTAAAACAAAAGAGAAAAAAGGTTGAGTTCAAAAAAAAAAAAAAAGACTATGTACATAATACGTAGGTCACTGATTTCAAAAGAAATCCCTCTCTATACTCTCATTTCCATGTTTCCTACGGCTGAAGCTCAAGGAATGTGTTCCATTTTCACCCTGTCACATACTGTAGATTGTACTTCTGTATCTCCCTTCAGAACGCTGTAACTCACTGTTGTAATAGTGATAATTGGTTGGGTTCTGAGTATCACTACAGACCTGAACTCTAGCGCCACTCGTGGCCTGCTATCAAGCGAACATATACCCAAGACTGAACGCTAAACGGCTACATCGCTGTAGCTTAGAACTGAATGATTGTGTAGAATATAAGTATGTGAATCAGGATACATGGTAGATTTGATGCATTTGTCTGCTGTATTTTGTTTGTTTTTTATATATATATATAAAGATAATCTTTTACTGTAACTGTACAGTTCTCTTTTGTTGTAAACATCATTAAACCATTTTCCAAGTGTTTTAATATTCTAACATGTCTTTGGTCTTTTAATATTTGCAATATTTTGTTGATAAAGTTGTGGATTTTGATATTAATTTTAGTTTATTTTTAGCCTCATGTTTTACAGCCATACACACAAAATATGCTATTTTACACAGAAAATGTAGAACAGTACTACCTCTCCAGACAGAGGTTCAGCACATAAATTCTTATAAAATATATCAAAAATGATCTGTTCATGCCTTGCGTTAACATTCAAAATCCTGTATTATATATATATATATGTATACATACATACAAACATACATAACACTACTTTTCAAAAGTTTGGGGTCTGCAAGGTTTTTTAGTCTTGCTCACCAAAGATGCATTTATTTAATTAGAACACAGCAAAATAGTAGTACTGTAAAACAATAAAACAATTTTAAAATAACTTGTGTGTTTTAATGTACATTTGAGGTCAAAAGTTTACATACGCTTTGCAGAATCTTCAAAATGTTAATTATTCTACCAAAATAAGAGGGATCAGACAAAATGCATGTTGTTGTTTCTTTATTTAGTACTGACCTGAATAAGTCCACAAGAGAAAATAATGGTTGCATTTATAAAAATGTCCCCAATCTAAAGTTTACATACGCTTGATTCTTAATATTGTGTTATTACCTGAATGATCCACAGCTGTTTTTCTCTGTTTAGTTTGTTCATGAGTCCCTTGTTTGCAATTAAGAGTTAAACTGCCTGCTGTTCTTCAGAAAAATCCTTCAGGTCCCACAAATTCTTTGGTTTTTCAGCATTTTTGTTTATTTGAACTTGTTCCTTATTTATTTTTTTTTTTTTTTAGATCCATCTTTTCACAACTCGTATGCAACTACAACAGAAGGTTCAAAAGTTCACTGATACTTGATACTGATAAAAACGATGCATTAAGAGCCGGGGTGTAAACTTTTGAACAGAATGAAGATGTGTACCTTTTACTTTGCTTGAATACCTTTTTTTTTTTTTTCCATTTAGTACTGCCCTTCAGAAGCTACAGAAGATACTTACATGTTTCCCAGAAGACAAAATGAGTTAAATTTACCCTGATCTTCAAATCTGTCTCTTAATGCATTGTGTTTCCTTCTGAAGCATCAGTGAGCGTTTAAACCACCTGTAATAGTTGCATATGAGTCCCTCAGTTGTCCTTAGTGTGAAAAGATGGATCTCAAAATCATACCATCATTATCGGAAAGGGTTCAAATACACAAAAATGCTAAAAAACCAAAGAATTTGTGGGACCTTATGGATTTTTCTGAAGAACAGCGGGCAGTTTAACTGTTAAGGACAAACAAGGGACTCATGAATGACTATCATGAAACAAAAAACAGCTGTGGATCATTCAGGTAAGAACACAGTATTAAGAATCAAATGTATGTTTTTTGAAAAGGGTCATTTTTATAAATTCAACTATTATTTTATGTTGTGGACTAAATTAAAAATAACATGCATTTTGTATGATCCCTCTGTTTTTGGTAAAATAACATTTTGCAGATTCTCCAAGGTGTATGTAAACTTTTGATCTCAACTGCTTTTTAAAATGTTTAGGTCGGTACCAGCAAAGCTGAATGGATTCAATGTCATTTGATCCTTTCATTCTAATATGATGATTTGATGCTCAAAAGCATTTCTGATTATGCTGGAAGCAGTTGTGTTGCTTAATATCTTTATGAAAACCATGCTACATTATTTTTTTCTGTATTATTTGAACAGAAGGTTTAAAACAGCAAACAGCATTTATTTGAAATAGAAAGCTTTTTTAACATTATAATCATGTCTTTACTGACACCTTTAATCAAATTTATGGATCCTTGTTAGATAGTAGTTAATGTTTTTTTAAATGAAAAATCTTACTGACACCAAACCATTGAATGGCAGTGTATGCAAGCCTACAAAATTCAGCTGAGGCAAAGTAACAAAAACAAAAAACAGACATACAAAAGACACATACATGCATCCAACAAAGATACACAATATATCTGTTAGTTGGCAGATATACAGGTTGCTTGTGCTGTGTGTTAATTGTTAGTGGGAAAAGTTTCCATCTCCACAGCCTCGGCTGCATCCTTGTTTCTCCCTGTTCGACCCTTTAAAGGAATAAACCGATTAACTCTACCATGTTGTGGTTACCTAGAACACTTATGAGACTTAACTTAGAGAATAAATTTGGGAATAGCAAGATGCTAAAAAGATGTTTGTATTAGATAAACAGGTAATAAAAGGTATTTTTGTTTAAAAATATATGAATGCTATTGAGGTACACATCAAACCAAGTGTTTAAAATGAATTGGTACATTACCTCATTAGATTTGTTCTTGGCTTTACGAGGCTGCAGACAGAAATAGAAAATTAATAAGTATATTGTATTTATTGTATTTGCCAACTTAGCATATTATATATATTATGCATCACCACTGGGTAAACCTCACATCAAAAACATTTCCTAACCCCACAACCTACACACTTTCTCATATTCGTTGGCTTGATACACTTACTTTACTTCTTATTTCCTGATACTCATCACTTGTATGTGCTCTCAGTTCCTAGAAAATTACACAAACCAAAGTAAACACCAACTACCATTGCAGGGCGATTTAAAAAATGCAAGTGCTCAACTGTACACAACCACAGGAGGGCAGCAGGAATCAAAGATGTCGTAAAATTTACCCAAGGTAAGAAACTTTTATCTGGTTCATCTTATAACTCATATTTTTTTGACAAGTGCTACTGACCTGATAATGTGTCTCTGGCTCTCGTCTTCTAATCTGAAATATGTAGATAATGAGATGTTGATAGGCATCGAAAAAAAAACAACTTTTAGAACTTTCAGAACTGCATAACGTTTATCATATACTGTCATTATGGATTACAAACAGGACTGGAGATCAAGGCAGGAAGTAAAGTAACGTTATGTGTACAAGACACAGGAGATATTATTAATGTGCAGTTAATGCCCTGCTATGTTCTAGCTTATGTAAATATACTTACAATAAATTAAAACATAAAATAATCTCACCGGTCTATCCAGTTGTTGATAGTCGGAACTCATCTGAGGCAGATCCAAGTCCTAAGAAATACAGCACGCACGTTGCTTTTGTATTATTTGGGTCATTCCAATTAGCGCTTTTGAATGTTGTCACAAATTAAAAAAAAGGGCTTCTTTTGTCATTTAAGGAGGTATCATAATTTAGGGTTAAAGCCCTTGCCAGACTATCGTGGTGCGAATTATCGTGAGACTTGAATAGAGTAAAAATAAAAGTACTTACATATATTTGTTTTTACCTTAAAGTATTCATATTTAATTTGAGGTTTCTAACCATTCCAGTTACCGCAAAATGTTAGATTAAAAATGAGTCAGGGTGCATATTTGTTCTTTGGCGGTAAACAGACGCTTGGTAACAAATACCGCGTTCTAACCATTTGCAACCGTTTGCAACCAATAGTAGAGTGCATTAACACGTATTACTTTATTAAGCTATGTCTTTACACATTACAAATATATCACAAAAATGTTAGTGGTTTTTTTTTTTTTTTTTGGATACCTAAAGTTGGACTTTAGCTCTTCTAAGTTGTCAAAAGACGAGTTCGAGATATACTACCAGTCAAAAGTTTTTGTTTTTTAAAGAAGCCTCTTCTGCTCACCAAGCCTGCATTTATTTGATCCAAAGTACAGCAAAAACAGTACAATTGAGAAATATTTGTACAATTTAAAACTGTTTAAATGTAAAAGAGCTGAATTTTTAACATGGTTACTCCAGTCACATGATCCTTTTGCTGCTCAAAAACATTTATTATTATTGTTGTTGTTGTTGAAACCAGCTGAGTAGATTTTTCAGGTTTCTTTGACGAATAAAAAGTTCAGAAGAAATAAAATAAATAATAAATAAATAAAAATCTTTTGTAACATTATAATCATCACTTTTGATCATTTTAAAGCCTTGCTAATTAAATGCATTAATTTCTATAATTTCTTTCCCAAAAGAAAAAAAAAAAAGCTTTTGAATGGTAGATTGTATAATTTTAGAAAATCTTTTATTTGAGATAAATGCTGATCTTTAGATCTTTCCGTTAATCAAAGAATCCTGAAAAAATGTACTCAACTGTTTCAAATATTGATGATGATAATAATAATAATCAAAAATGTTTCTTGAACAGCAAATCGGCATATTAGAATGATTTCTGAAGGATCATGTGACACTGGAGTAATGATGCTGAAAATTTACCTTTAATCACAGGAATAAATTACATTTTAAAATATATTCTAATAGGAAACAGTTATTTTAAATAATAAATTGTAAATAATAAATGTTTTTGCTGTACATTGGATCAAATAAATGAATGTGTGGTCAGCAGAAGAGACTTCTTTAAAAAGCATTAAAAGTCTTACTGTTCAAAAAGTTTTGACTGGTAGTGTACAACGTGGTGAAAATAACACTTGTTTATAACATTTTTTATTATATGAAAGGAAAAAAGAAGGAATTTAATCAATTGCCAGTTTTAGTTTCAGAAGTGCGTAGTAACTGCGCACATCATAAATATGGCAACAAACCAAAAATAAACTCAAACCAAAGTAGTGAAATAGCTTCCTACCCACTCCGACCAATGTTTACTTAATTGTATCTAATTATGGACTGGGAGGTTTAATATTTTATCAGACATTACACCATTGATACGAGGATGAAAATGCATTTCATAGTAGGAATGACCCATTCAATGGAATACACATCAACACATGAAATATTTTTGAACCTTAAACATGAACCTCTATTTAGGAGATATATATATATTAAAGAGAACTCACTGTATAGACAGGCTCATTAGGGTTACGGGCCGGGGTCGCAGGATCTGGAGGAACAGGCCCTTCCCTTGTAAACTAAGCCAAACAAGGCAGAACACAGGTTAGCGATTAAAACTGTGAGGTAAATTTATTCACTTGGAACAAAACGGTGCATGCTAGAACTCATCTTACCTTCTCTCTGAAGTAGAGAGCAGTAAAAATGATAGAATACAGCAGCAGAAAAACATCTAAAATATAGCAGTACGTTGGGTCACTCACAGACGAGGCATCTGCAAATAAAACAAACATTTTTAAAAGACTTTAGTAAAGTCTCAACTAAAACACAGTGTTTTGAATTTGGTGGCTTGTTCTGGTTAATAATAGATGTTTTGTAATGTTTGTCTTCCTTTCTCTGCTTAGCTGCCTTTGTAATGGTAAACAGCAAGAAAACAAGAAAGAGAATGGAAAAATTAGAAAAAAAAAAAAAAAAATACTCAGACAAAACGTAGTATCTAGTACCTAAACCACCATACAAGCAAAGAAAGACAAAACTCTGTATTTAGATTACATTACGATATTAGTTTTAAGGCACCGAAGAAGTTGGAAAACATTTGAAAACTTTTATATGCCTAAATATCTATGAGATGTTAATACAAATTTCCAGTCCCAAAGCTGTCATGTCTAGTTCTAGAGTCGCTAATCAATATACAATGGCTCTCTCTCATGTTAATTCTTGTAAAACATATTTAAATTTGAGTTTGAACAGGGACATTCAAAAAGCAAATTATCTGCTTGCATTTACTGGATTAGATGAATAGAATGCAAAATGGCTTTACAACTTTATAAAAAACACGCAGAGACCAATTCAAACTGAAATTCTAATCCAACAAAGATGAAAGAGATTTTATGCATTTTAGTGTAAATATTACAGAAGGTGTCTTTGCAACTTCGAGCAATGTTGCCGTCAACGAGCAGCTAGGTAAGACACAGGGTCCACGACCGATCTAAAGTATCCAGAAAGAAATTTGTTATCCATTATCAATGGGAAAATCCCAAGCAACATTGCTCAAAAAAGTGTTGTATTGTATTTATTGTGTAGTAATTTTTTTGTGTCATTTTTTAAAGGTGGTTTAGTAATAACCTGCCAGGACACTGCAAATGAAAATTAGCCTCTGGCTAAATCCGGTACAATGAATTAAATGGAAAGATTTAAAAATAGTACTGCCCCTTTTCAAATAAATAAATAAAAGTAAAGTATGCCACGGGCTATGTTATTTAACAGAATATTCAAAATAAATCTATGGATACTATTTGAGATTACTTGATGTTTCACAAAGACCGTAAAATGTCTTGATTGCGAGCAAAACAAATGCGTTTTCTAAAAGAACATAATTATTAATCAGCATGCAATGGAATACTACTATTTGCGCCATGGTTAGTCATAACTGCACAACATAAATGGTACAAGCAACAGAAATTCAATTACACAGACAAAACTGGAGTTGCACTGCAGAATTTTGCACGCACTGTATGTTGCATTCAGAACTGTTCCTCTTAAAGAGAGGAAGCTGGGGCACATCCAAATACTCTATGAGTTTTGCATTGCGTTCTATTTTATGGATAAATATCAATATCTAACTTGACTTTTAACGCTAGTCAGTGACTCAGTTCTCGAAGATAGCAAGATGTTCCCTGCACTGATGATACTTACCTATCATTGGGACAAATAAAACATTCAAGTAATTGATACGAAGGTAACTGTGTAATGCAAGCAGGAATCTCCCATCAAATAAACTTTGGTCTAGTCAACCCACTACTTTACTGCTATTGAAATACAGAAATATATGATGTTTAGATAAACTAACAATGATTAAAAGCATATAATACTGTATGCTGTGTGGACAGCTCATTTGGCACATCTTAAACTGCTTGTTTAGTAGCCTACTGGAATATTATTTTAGACAATGCTTGCATAATAAAACCTAAAAGGGATGAGTTTCGTTCCCCACTCTAATCCATACGTTGTTTCTACATTAAGAACATTTAGTGGTTCACAAAACAAATCTTTATAAAAAAAATGCATTCATGCCTTCCTGTTCGAGGCAGAAGGGGCCCAGGCTCCTCTGTCTGTTTCTCTGTGATCTCTGTGTAAATGTGTGTGTGTCATCTAGTGCGGTGGTTTCTCTGCATGGGTCTAGTTAAGTGCAAGAATGAGCACAAAACAGTGAAGCCCCCATTGCATCACTGCAGATCAAATAGGTGTTTATGGGGGCTGGTGGAATGAAGGCAAACTGACCACACACCTTTCACATACAATAGGAGCACGAAGCAGTTTTCTTCTGCAAGATCATTGCACACAGAAATAAGGACTTGGTAACATTCAATATACAGCTTATAAATCTAGACATATCAAATAAAAAATGTATAGACTCAAAAAACAAAAAAACTAAAAAGAAATAGGGCACAATGTATTGGTACTGTCTTAAAGTTTTCTGTAAAACCCGTATTTTGAATTTTACACCGCATTACATTGTGCTTTAGCGTTAACGGGAATGTGCATAATTTATTTACAGTGTACATTTATCAATAATACATTATTTATTACTAGCTGAATTTTGTTTGCTTAATATAAAAGAATGAAAAGCACAAAGAGATAATCAGAATGATTACAAAATTCATTGGTGATGACCAAAACGATTCCGGATTTTATTATTTTAGGCCCCTTTTTACCTTTTAATAAGCTATTAATACTAAAATTAAGTTGTTTACCCAGTGAGATTGTATTCAACATATAACAGCAACACACAATCATGATGAATGAAGAAAATGAGAAGTAGTTTTTTAAGTTACGCCACACTGACCACTAAGATTGCATTATAATATACAACAGATTCAGTGATTTTGCATATCGTTCAGAACTCAGAAATATCTAGTAGATGTGTATTTGGATTTGGGCTAAAATGCGTGTACATTTAAAATTAGTATTGTAAAGAGGTTATACTGTCAGTTATTTATTTTTCTCTCTGTTGCCTCAAACGTGCACCTAAATTCTTCCGCTTACGGTGTGGCAGCAAACAGTGACATGCATAACAGGGATCGAAAATGAGTTTTGGCATGTTTTGTTTTTAATTTGCGGTACAAACTTATGTATTTTTTATTTGTACAAATGCTTTAGTAAAGGTCCGATGTGTTCCTAAAATATTACTTTATTCTAATTCTAATGCTGACTGTTTTTCTAAAACAAAAAAACGTTTGCTCTCAATTTGGTTGTTTTACTGAAACTGTTGCACCTATTGAATTTCCCAGGCAAACAGATATCAAAAATAATTATTCAATAATTACAAATAATTATTTTAATTATAAGTATATATTACTTACAACATGATACTTAATAACAATCACTTCACATATAATAATAACATTAAGAAAAAGACGAAGAAGAAGAAGAAAAATACAACTTTTTGCTAACTGTGACCCTGGACCACAAAACCAGTCATAAGGGTCAATTTTCTGAAATTAAGATTTATACATAATCTGAAAGCTGAATAAATAGCTTTCCACTGATGTGTGGTTTGTTAGGATAGGCCAAGATACAACCATTTGAAAATCTGGAATCTAAGGGTGCAAAAAAATCAAAATACTTAGAAAATCGCCTTTAATGTTGTCCAAATGAAGTTCTTAGCAATGCATATTACTAATCAAAAAATAAATTTTGATATATTTACGGTAGGAAATTTACAAAATGTATTCATGGAACATGATCTTTACTTAATATCCTAATGATTTTTGGCATAAAAGAAAAACGGATCATTTTAACCCATATGGGTCGGTTCAGGGTCACATATTATTTGTTTTAAATTAAATTTGGTAAATAAAAATAATAATCAAAGTATCCTACAATAGGTGTGTCAAAGCGGCCATTAATGTTGTTGACTTTTAAACGCTGCCATTTGCTGATCCAGTCAATTTTGACTTTGAGTTTCGCAAAAAGGAGAGTGTGGGTTTTAGAGTTGTAGAGTTGCTTTGCTTGGATCCTCTTTTTTTTCATTCTCAGGAAACAAGATTTAAACATGAAGTTGTCATTCATCTTTTCAGACATTATGTTGCAAACACAACAGTCGTCATTTAAAAAGTCTTAGCTGTTACATTTTATACTACGTCTTTGCTGGTCGTGTAGGAAAACTAAAATGGCCACATGAAGACATCCTGATGTTTGACTCCAATGTTCTTTACAGAACAAATTCTAATATTCATTTTCTAAACATTCACTCCAGACAGTGGTCGAATACAGATTTCACAACCCATATAGTAGCGACAAATAAAGATTTCACAACTCATATAGTACACCATCAAAAGTTTGTGCTTAATGTGCTAGATGTTTGTAGATATATGGCACCCTGTGCAATAAGTATGTAGAGAGCAAGAAAAAAAGATTTTACCTGTGAAAGACACATGTGAGGCCAAGAAGAATAGAGTGATTGTCCTGCTCATTTCCATTACATTCCTTGAAACGTTGAAGTATCTGTGGATTCCTGTTGCTTGGTCTGTGATGTGCAACAGTTTTTAGCCTTTCTGTTTTGATTGCTTCTACTGTGTCAGTCTTTTACCTAACAGGAAGTGGCCCTAGCCCTAGGTTTTCTGTTCTAGTGAATGACAACCACTGCCTCCACCAAAGAGTCTCTTGTCCTCTCATCTCAAAAAAGTCTCACCAGCATTTCCTGTATATTTTTAGACCATCTTCACACTAACAGTTAGGTGTCTTTCGTCAGTATTGCAGGTTACTTGACTGCCACTGTCTGCTGAGTTTGATTTTTCCATTTTAACAGCATTGGTTTGATGTATTTATAACAAATCTGAATTAAAATTTTTCCCCTGCAGGAAATCAAACACAATAGAAATATTTTTTCTAGCAGTTAAGAAAAAAATCAAATAACATCAGGTAACATCTTCAGAACAGAGATCATAAATGTAACTGTTTTTTTGTTTTTTTTAATAATAGTGTTGATTTTGTCCTATTTTTAATTGAAAATGCATTGCAACTTGCAGTTCACAAGCTAATTTGTGCATGTTGTGCCCCCTGCTGTTTTGCATTTGCCATTAGTGTGGTTTTGTATGTTTTTAAACACTTGTACAAGACTAGTTCAGCTGGCTCGGGAAAGCCAGCTTACTGATCTAATATTTAATCTTCTTCTTTTCTGAGACTAAATTTTAAAATGTATCTCCTCCTAGATTTTTTCAAGCTACACCCATCAAACTTCAAACTGGTCTGACTCGGATTGCTACATCTTTTCTAACTGATTGGGCTTATGATTTTTATAAACCAGACTGCCCAAAAAATCCCACAGACTTTCATTCAGGTGGTGAAACTCCCTACTTTTTTGCTAAATCAGCTGGTTTTAGCTGGGGTTTTAGCTGTTTTTTTGTTTTTTGTTTTTTTTGCTTTACTGAATCAGCTGATTTTAAGATGTAACTTTTCATTTATGTAAGCAACATGCTAAATCGGGTTAAAACATGCTAATAACATGAAGTCATACTAGAATCATGCCAGCAACATGCTTTTCATGTTACCAACATGATAATCATGTTACAAATATGCTAACAACATGCTAATCATGCTAAAAATGTTTTAACAACATGCTATCAACTTGCTTACCACATTTAAAAAACATGTTTATAACATGTTAACAACATGCTAAACATGTTATATCATGTTAGCATTGCCTAGTGAAATGCTAAGGTATGCTAATTGCATGCTAACATCATGCTAATAACACGCTAACTGTATTAAGTGTAGCATTAAATGATAAGTGTAGCGCAAATATAAACATTAGAATCTTGTTAAAAATACTAGCATGATGCTAACAACATTGTAATCATGTTAAAAACATGGTAGCAACATGCTATTCATGCTATAAACATGCTAATCATGCTACAAAGAGCAAACATGCTAACAAAATGTTAGCAACATACTAATCATGATAAAAACATACTAGCAACATG
>JAHKKF010534342.1:20966-32028 GCA_019740295.1 Labeo calbasu
CATGCTAAAAACATGCTGATTATGTTAAAACATGTTTGCAACATGCTAACAACATGCTAATAATGCTAAAAACATGTTAACTAGTTTTAAGTGTTTTTAAGTGTTAACAGTGTGCTTAATCATACTAGCAACATTCTATCAACACATATCTATCTAAACTTTCAAACTTCAAACTATTACTGCAAGCTATTACTTCAAGCTTCTGCAAACTTTCAGGGTTTCTCAAGCCAACTTCAAAGTTTGTTCTCAAACTAGTTTAAATTAGAATATATATATTTAGCAAGGGTCCAGCTAACAGGAACATTCTCAGAACTTTGGCTAACATTTTGGCAAGGATCCCTCAAAGTTATGAATGAACATTCTTACAGTAACATTAAAAGAATGTTTGTTCGAAGTTATGTGGTCACTGATAAATGTTAGCACAAAAACATTTATACATTGTTCATAGAATGTTATGTTCGTCCAACCTTTTTTAGATGTTACAACTTCAGAATGTGTAGAGACCATTAAAAAGTAACATTTACATAATGTTTGCAGAATCATTTAATAGGATGTTCTATTAATGTTTGCATAACCAAGAAGAAAAGTTTTTAAAACACTAAAAAACTGGACGTTTTGAATGTTCAAAGAAAATTCAGAAATAATGCATTGTGTGTAATGAGAAATTTACCACAACATTTTTCAGAACATATTTTTGTTCTTGGGTAATAATGTTGAAAATGTTAAGTAGCTTTAAAGAGTTTCAAATCTCTATCACATGTCTATACAGAAACTTATTTTCTAAAATACATTTACCTTGAGAAATATTACATGGAGTAAAAAGTTTGACAACCTAGCTCCAGTCTTCCTCATAATTAGATTAATATTGATTTCATCAAAATATCATATCATACTATTGCAAGCATCATAAAAGGGTAAAAGGTCAGGTATCACACTTCTGTGATGGCATTCTGGAATGCTCCTAAAATCTTTAGCCTCCTTGTTAATTGTCTCTGTAATGTGACACTTAGGAGCATCTTAAGTCACATGCATCCTCATTCTATTGCTCTTTACATCATAGATCACTTACGTGTAATTATGTGTAAATATTAGCCACGACTAAATGAAATGGAAGAAGAAAAGCAGCTGTTTCTGTGGCCTGTTTGAGTTATTAAATCATACAATTATATGCTTTACGTAAATACTAGACCACAGATGGATATACTACAGTGCATTTTACGATTATTGAAATCATTTTATGGCTCACTGACAATCCAAGAACTAAAAAACTTTCACAACACCGACAGAAATATTAGCTTATATGACTGAAATGTGACAAATCATGAAATGTTCGTGCGTAAGGGGTAGGAGGGCAAATAAAAGTCATTTTTAATATTAATTTATTATCGATATGGATCGCAGCACTCCATGGTACATTGTGTTCTAGCTGCTCTAAAACAATAAATAAAATGCATTTAAAACAAACAACACGAATAACATACGCATGCGCATTGCTGCTGTTGCGTGATGCTAGCAGTCGCTCACATGACGGTGGTGTTTCCTGCTGCGGTTACGAGAAACTAAACAAATCTGACCTAGTGCGTTTATCAGATGTAGATTTGGCACAGCAGCAGTTCAAACAGGTCGTATACATCTGCATCATAACGACATTTATCTGAAGAGTCCGTTTGAAGACGCATATTGAACAGTCTGGTATAATCTGTTTTTGTATCGAGTGTGTTTTGATTCACTTTGGCAAGAAATATGATCCCCATCATCCGCAAACAAAACATGCCCTCCGGAGCAATTTTTAGCCTGCTGTTAGGTAAGTTTGATTTCAGTATAGCGTATGTTGGGCTGTTTGCTCTGGTTATGTTTTGGTTAATTAATTAGTGATAGGAAATGGTTCAATCCATATATTTAAGGAGGATGCTGTAGTGTTTTCTTTTTTAATTTAAATGTTTCAATTTAATGTTTCTTTCCTGTGTCTTTTTTAAATAGCAGTGTTTATTCCTGCGAAACCATGGCCTACGTCTGCTGTGTAGAAAAGCTGTTTCCCATTGGGAAGGAAATATTTTTGCATATTTATAGATTTTTAAAAAAATAGCTTGGTGAAGCAGCAGTTAGTAAACAAACACCATGCATCCATGTCAGTAAATGTCAGTGTAAAGTCTAAAACCACTTAATAATTAATAATTAATAAGCATAGTGTAGCAAAAATGTACTTAGTTCACCTTTAAAGGAGAAGTTCACTTCCAGAATGAAAATGACCTGATCATTTACTCATCCTTGTGTGATCCAAGATGTTCATGTCTGTCTTTCTTCAGTTGTAAAGAAATTAAGCTTTTTGAGAAAAACATTCCAGGATTTTTCTTCATATAGTGGACTTCAATGGTGGCCTCCAGTTAAAGGTCCAAATTGCAGTTTCAAAGCAGCTTCAAAGGGCTATACTCAATCCCAGATGAGGAATAAGGGTCTTACCTACTTAAACGATCTGTCATTTTTTAAAAAAAATACAAATTTATATACTTTTTAACCACAAATTTTGCAAAACTGCAATGGAAACAGCTTTTTCGTATTTACAGGTCACCTTGTGTACACAAGTCACATGATAATTCTACTATAACCTCACAAAACACCTCATATGTGGCATCTTACACAAGCATTGACTACACTGTTTCTGTAAAGTTAGATGCCTACGTCTCCTACGATTAAAATTACTGACTAGTGCGGTGGCAGTGACATATGTAAACCTACCAACATCCATCGGCATAACTTATTACGAGAGGGAAAAAATACGATTTAATTGCAGAACATCAGATAAATGGAACACTGTCATTTCGCAACAGTTTTTTATCAACATTTAGAAAAGTTTTGTGCAAATCAGTAATGTAAACGCACCTCATGAACGCATTACGTAATCATGTTGGAAAGGTCATGCATGGTTAGTTCTTCATCTTTGTACTTCGGTTTAAAGAGGTAGGGTAGGGCGAAAAACTCAATCTCATTTTCTCCGCCAACTTCAAAATCGTCCAGTATCGTTGTTTTACTTTTTTGTAAAGGGCGTTTGACCTTCTTTGCATGTTTGCTTTGTAAACACTGGGTTGGTACTTTCAACCTACATTACGCTTGCATGATTAGTAATGTGCGAGGTCAAACTAGTGCAAGATGAGCATTTGTGACAGATTGTTTCACTAGATAAGACCCTTATTCCTCAGCCGGGATCATGTAGAACCCTTTGAAGCTGCTTTGAAACTGCAGTTTGGACCTTCAAGCCGTTGGCCACCATTAAAGTCTACAATATGGAGAAATATCCTGGACTGCTTTCCTCAAAAACCTTAATCTCTTGTCGACTGAAGAAAGAAAGAAAGAAAGACATGAACATCTTGCATGACATGAGAGTAAATTACCAGGAAATTTTAGTTCTGGAAGTGAACTACTCCTTAAACCCTAACCGGTGCTACAACTAATCTAGAGACTTTTTTTTTTTTTTTTTTTAAATAATGTTGTTACCATTACAGCTCTCACTATACATCAAACTTTGACTGCTGATGTTCCACCCACTGTGGTCGCCCCTGAAACCAGCTCTCCTCCAGCCTCTCCTGCAACCCCTGGACCCCCTGAGCGAGGCAGCTACAATGTCACCAATGCCACTGACGCTGTCTGTCTCTTGGCACGGATGGGATTGCAACTCAACATTAGCTTTATTTCGAGCTCTGGTGGCAAGGTACTTTCACAAATAACTTTCACTTTCATTGGACAAGAGTGGCTTGAAATATTCTGCTAAATATCTCCTTTTCTGTTCAGTGGGTAAACAAACAAACTTATTTTAAATGACATAAGTTTGAGTAGACAATCACAGTTTTTTTTAATTATTATTAAATGTACCTTTAATTTTCCAGTCTTAGCTTGTTATACATCTGAGATAACACAGAAAAAGGATAAATACCAGTTATATTGCCACTGTTAACAATTCTTGGGTTGTTATGTAAATAAAAGGATTTGCTGGGATAAAGGAATTAGTATGACCATTCCAAGTAATTCACAATAATGAAGGTTTAATCCTCATTTGTAAATGTAATCTAAATGTAAACATATCTTGCTTTTTAGACTGTCCAAGAGGTCTTGAACCTGCATCCAAACCTGGTTAAATCCTCTGGATCCTGTGATCCGGACAGTGCGACTCTCATACTCAATGAGGACAACATTACTCTAACTTTTAGTTTCTCTTTGGTAAGTTTTGAATCTCCTCCTGTTATTTCCCCAAATGCCCTCTTAAATTATCCAGACCCTGTTTGTGTCATCATAACATATGAAACATGCTTGTTTCCTTTTCAGAATTCCACATCAAACAAGTATCATCTTAGTGGGTTGGAGCTGTCAGCTGCATTGCCTGATATGCCTAGTAAGTCATTCTAGTAACTCATGGCTAGAAATAGTTTTAATTTTTAATTATCTGAAAAGCTGAGCAATTTTTTTCTTTTTTTTTGTATAGAGCGCCTTGTTTTTATGAACACCACTCTGAATTACATGGTGGGAACCCTGGGCCACTCTTACATGTGTCAGAAGGAGAAAACCTTGAGCGTTACACAGAATTTCTCTCTCAACACCTTCCAGCTTCAAGTGCAACCTTTCGGTGTCAATGGAGATTTTGGATCAGGTATTTTTTTTTCCCTTTTCTCTCTTTTATCTCTCAGTTTTGTTCTTTAATTCTTCACGGAATGTTCTGGGTTTAACACAATTTCAGTCGATAGCATAAAATTCTTAGTTGTCATAACAATGTGAAGCTGGTAAACCCAGTAACTTTTGCACAAGGTTACAGAGTTATTCATTCACTCCAATATTTTATTTTATTTTATTTTTTTTAAAGAAGTCTATTTTGCTCACCAAACCTGTATTTATTTGATTCAAAGTACAACAAAAACATCAATATTTTTACTATTTCAAATAACTATTTGAATGTATTTTAAAATGTAATTTATTCCTGTGATCAGAGTTACATTTTCAGCGTCATTACTCCAGTCTTCAGTGTCACACGATCCTTCAGAAATCATTCTAATATGCAGATTTGCTGTTCAAGAAACATTGTTTTATCTTTAAAACAGTTGAGTACTTTTTATTCAGGATTCTTTGAATAGAAAGATCCAAAGATCAGCATTTATTTGAAATAAAAAGCTTTTATAACATTATACACTACCATTCCAAAGCTTTTAGTCAGTGTGCATACACTGCCCTCCAAAAGTTTGGAAACACCCCTGGCAAAATGTGGTTTTGGACGATATCAGCGTAAATCCTTATCATTTTTTGGTGCAAATACATTAAAGTAACTTGACATTATCATTGAAGACCAGCAATAATCATTCTGACTACATAATAATGGCAATATATACATTTCAAAGTCAGACATGCCCCTTTGCCACCTTAATAGCTTCAACAATTGATTGCCAATTAAGTGTAGAATACAATGAATTTAGGCCCAGATTATGCAGAGTTGTAATAGCTGCTAATGGTGGATATTTTGATGAATCGAAAATGTAAGTTTATTTCTATGTATAAACTGTTTATAATAAAATATGTTTTTGTAGTTTGTGTTGTCCCTTATCAGTGCAAAATTATCACAAATTAAAAAGGATTCGTGCCAATATTGTCCAAAATCCCACTCTAGGGCGTTTCCAAACTTTTGGGGGGGGGAAGGAAATTATAGAAATTAATATTTTTATTTTAACAGGGATGCTTTAAAGCGTTCATCGGATGCCCATTTTCCACAAGTTGATATGATTCTTTAGGGTCTTAATGAAAAGTCTATAATATACCTTGGTTAAAAATTCTCAATGGTAGTGTAAAACAACACCCTTTTTACCTTGCCAAAATCAGCTCTGCAAAAATCATCCTGTTCTGTCGAGGTTGCTTTAAATGTTAATGGACTCTGCTTGCCCTGCCCGTTTCTTCTCTCTGTGAAGTGACAAGCCTTAGTAGATTAAACTAATATTGCTTTAAAACACAAAATAATGCTTTTTTGTCAGAATATCTGAGGTGGGACCTGTAAAGGCACCGCCCTATTCTGGAAAAAGGGGTGGGGAGGAGCAGCTCATTTGCATTTAAAGAGACATGCACAAAAACAGTGTTACTACATCCACTCAAAATAGGCATTTTTTAAATGATATAATAAATGATCTGTCGGGTAGTTTGGGCTGAAACCTAACAGACACATTCTGGGAACACATGATACTTATGTTACATCTTGTAAAAAGGAGCATAATAGCTCACCTTTAACTTTTTCTAATATATATATTTTTTTGCCACCGTCTCCCCTTCTCTCCTCTCACCTCTTCTCTCTGCCTCTTGTTCTAGCTGAGGAGTGTGAGCTAGATGAGGACGACATGTTGATTCCCATTATTGTGGGTGCTGCATTGGCTGTTCTAGTGCTGATCGTGATCCTGGCCTACCTTATTGGCAGAAACAGAAGTCATGCGGGCTACCAGACCATCTAACCTCTCATAATCTTCAAGCCAGGATGTGTGGGCACCACTGATTTCTGCTCTCATCTGGACTCAGCAACACTACTACAACTGCAGCCGCCTAATTTTTAAACTGCCCTGCCCTCTGCTGGTGTCTCACCCTGCCACCGCTCAGGTGGACCTGCGCTTCCTGGACTTTCTGTTGTATTATGTTAAACATAGTATAATTAATGCATACTTAAAAGGTGCAGGGCAAAAGCAAAGATGTGTTTGAGGCTGTAGGTCATGCTAAGGTATTGTTTCCAGGAACCAGATTATGCTTATCTAGAGGAATGCCTGGTGTTTGTTGTCATTTAGGCTTAATCTGGATTAGAATGCATATGATCTGTTTGGTTCCTCATATTCTTAAATTTAACCTTATTTATATAAATATGAGGAATTATAATGATGTTGTTACTGCTCAGTCTAAAAGGGACTACATATTTAACACTACATCCTACCGTTTGTGATTTGTGAAGTTCTCATTTGGGGTTGAACACTACAAGACTGCTTTTGAGATTCATTTGGAGAATAATAATTAATTTACTATTGTTAACAAAGCCTTGCATAACAGCTTTTAGTCAGATGTTAATTAGGCACTACGTTTTAATGTAGAGAAATTCTGCATCTAGCATGGATTTTGCCAGATACAAATGATACAGATGAAATATCCACTTTCTAGAGTAGAATATCCTTCAGTACCTCTACATAGCTCTGTGTCGCCCTCACACTACGTATCAAAACTGTATAGCCTGCTTGCTTCCATTTAGCATTGTATTTGCACTCATTCAGAAATGTTAAAAGGGAAATTCTGCTAGAGTAAGGAAATATTATGGTTTTGCACTACTGGATGGACAAAGGGTACAATTCACACTAACACAGAATGTTCTGAATAACTTGAAGTAGGTTTACACTATTATAGACCTAGGTCAATGGTTAACTGTTACAAACACAAGGAGTGCACTGAGTTAAACATGCTTTATTGTCATATGGTGGATGAATCTCTCTCCATTCTGATGCGCCTTCATATGGATTGACTGTATAAATGGAGTTGTTGTGGATTTTGAAGTGTTGCCTTGATTGCTATGAAGTTCATGTTTTAAGGGAATGCAATTCTAAGTTTCTAAATAAAGTGAAAAATAAAAGACAAGAAAATGAGCTTGCTTGCTAAATGTCTTTTAGTTCAAACATTTTATTTCATCAACAGTAAATGTGAACAGAAAACTGATTGTTATTAGTAACACAATGCAGTGGGTCAGCAAATAATAAAAAACAAATCCTCTTAAAGGAGGGACCGTTCACTTGAAAAAATGAAAATTCTGTCATTTACTCCCCTTCAAAATATGTACTTTTGTGTTTCACAGAAAAGAAAATCATACAGGTTTGGAATAATATGCCTCCAGTAAATGACAACATTTTTGAGGTTAAATACTGTTCAAAAGTTTGGTGTCAGTAAATTATATCTATTTATATCAGGGGTGTCAAACTCAGTTCCTGGAGGGCCACAGCCCTGCAGAGTTTTGTTCCAACCTTGCTCCATCACACATACTATGCTGTTTTCAATTAAGCCTGAAGGACTTGATTAGTTGGATCAGGTGTGTTTAATTAGGGTTGCATCTAAAATCTGCAGGGCTGCGGCCCTCCAGGACTGGAGTTTGACACCCCTGATTTATATCAAATAAATTATTTTCTATTAATCAAAGAATATGTCTTACGTTATCCGCAAAATATTACTATTAAGCAACATAAATGTTTTCAACATAATAAATGTTGTTCACCAAATCAGCATATTAAAATGAATTCTGAAGGATCATTTAACACTGAAGACTGGAGTAATGTACATCTTTAAACATTCCAATATAAATAGAATACAGTGATTTGAAATTGTAAACGACACTTAATATTACTGTTCTGCTGTATTTTTGGTCAAATAAATGCAGGCTTGGTAAGCATAAGAGACTTCTTTCAAAAACATTAAAAAATCTTTCTAACCCCAGACTTTTGAATGGTATTATAACCCTGTCATTTTAAAAAAAAATATATATCATACAAAATACTAACATACACTACCAGTCAAAAGTTTCTGAACAGTAATTTGGTTTGATCCAAAGTGCAGCAAAAACAGTAACATTTTGAAATATTTTACTACGTAAAATAACTCTTTTCTATTTGAATATATTTTAAAATGTAATTTATTCTTGTGATTTCAAAGCGGAATTTTTTTTGTCACATGATCTTTAAGAAATTTCTAATATTCTGATTTGCTGCTCAAAAAAAATATTATTATTATTATTAGAAGTAGAATTTATTTCTTTTTTATTTCTTATTAGAGTAGAATTTCTTTCTTTCTTAGAAGAAAAGCATTTATCTGAAATAGAAATCTTTTGTAATATTATCATCACTTTTGATCAATTTAAAGCATCTTTGCTAAATAAAAGTATTAATTATTTAAAAAATTGTTTTCACCCCAAGCTTTTGAATGGTGTAGTGTATAATGTTACAAAAGATTTTTATTTCAGATAAATGCTGATCTTTGGATCTTTCTATTCACCAAAGAATCCTGAAAAAATGTACTGAACTGTTTTGAACATTGATAATAATAATAAAAAGTGCTTCCTGAACAGCAAATCAGAATATTAGAATGATTTCTGTAGAGTCATGTGACACTGAAGACTGAAGTAATGATGCTAAAACTTTAGCTTTAATAACAGGAATAAATAACATTTTAAAATATATTCAAATAGAAAGCAGTTATATTAAATAGTAAAATATTTCAAATTATTCATGTTTTTGCTGTACTTTGGATCAAATAAATGCAGGCTTGATGAGTAGAAGAGACTTCTTTAAAAAATCTTATTGTTCAAAAACTTTTAACTGGTAGTGTACAGTTAAGGTTTTTTATTCTTAGTAAGTAATAAATTCTCATCTTGCATGCTGTCAGAACTGTATGTCCATGTTCACCATTTAGTCTGAAGGATTTAGTAGTTTTAGGCAGAAGTAATGCGATTCCTACACATCTTCCTGAGTTTAGTAATTGTTGCTGTAGAGAGGCCTCCTGGCTCCATAAAGATTTTCTGAAGGTAGATGACAAATACATATTCTTCAGAACAAACACATCATTATAAAGAATTCTGCAAGTAGTTAGTAAATAAACAGCATCCACAGAATTTACCTGCATGAATGTATGGCAGTCCTCCACGTACTCCCCGTGAGTGATCTGTTTAAAGCGTTCACAGATTTCTGAGAGACTCTGTGCCTGTGAGATGAGGTTCTGATGGTGACGAATTAACGTCAACGCCACACGGAACAAGATCTTGGATCCCTCGTAAAAAAGGCAGTCCCATATTCTCAACACTGTCTGATAAAACACACCGCTATCAATCATTACATTCAATTTTGGAATTATAAACTCCACCTATGCTACATAAAACCAAACTAACGATTTCAAAATTGTTGAATGACTACAAACCACTTTTTTTTTCACAAAGTACAACCTTTGACTTCATCCTTACCTCTACAGGAAGTATGTCAACATATAGGCAGATGAACCAGCGCGAGACCACCAGGGTCCACATTACATCATGGCGATTCATGACCTGCCAGACAGCAGGAACCTTCATCCTGACAAGCTCTCCAAGCACCTCTTGATCCATTTTAAGCCCCAGCATTGTTGGTGTGTAATAGTCTAAAAAAAAAAATATATATATATATATATATATATAGTCATGTGAAAAAGTTAGGACACCCTACTGAATTCCATGTTTTTCCATATCAGGACATCATTAAAAAACTGGTCCTTGGCTGGTCTTTATTTACTAAACAAAAATAAAGTCAAAATGGAAAAGCAATGTTTGACAAAGTTAGGACACCCTTACAGTTAACATTGGAATTAAGAGGGTAAATAACAGTCAAACACTGCTAATCAAATACCTTTGATTAACTAATCATCAGCAAGTCGAGTGCCTCTATAAAAACATAAGCTTTGGCAGTTTGCTGGGCTGGAGCCTTCAGGTGTGTGTTAACACAATGCCAAGGAGGTAAGACATCAGCAATCATCTTAGAGAAGCAACTGTTGCTGCCATCAATCTGAGAAGAGTAATACAGCCATTTCCAAACAATTTGAAGTTTATTCACAAGTGGAAGACATTTCAAACAGACACCTCTCCTTCCAGGAGTGGACGTCCCAGAAAATTCACCCCAAGATCAGACTCAGAGAAATGACAGACAACCCAAGAACTACACCTCAGACTCTACAGGCCTCAGTTAACATGTTAAATGATAAAGTTCATGACAATACCTTTAGAAAAATATGGGACAAAAATGCATGTTTGGAAGGCTCGGCAGAAGAAAGCCTCTTCAATCTAAAAAAAAAACATTGCAGCACAGTTTAGGTCTGCAAAGTTGCATCTGAACAAAACACAGGTCTTCTAGAATAATGTCCTCTGAACAGACGAGACCGAAGTGGAGATGTTTGGCCATAATGCACAGAGCCAAGTTTGGCCTAAAGAGCATATCAGCACAAACACCTCATACCAAAAGACAAGCTTGCTGGAGGAGGGCTGATCAATTTGGGCTTGTTTTGTAGC
>JAHKKF010534343.1:0-10173 GCA_019740295.1 Labeo calbasu
GTTGTACCAGGAGACTTTTTTTGTAGGTATTGGTGTGTTACACCTGTGTACCGAGTTTCGTACATGTACGTGAAACGCAGCTCGAGGCGCACTCCGTTTAAATTTTATAGGTGGCGCTATCGAGCCATTTTGGCACACCTACTTCTGAAACCAATATCAGATGTAAATTTTCGCCAGGACTGACGCGTGTGCAAAGTTTCGTGAGTTTTCGAGCATGTTTAGGCCCTCAAAAAGACTTTTTACTTTGGAGAAGAAGAAGAAGAAGAAGAAGAAGAAGAAGAAGAAGAAGAAGAAGAAGAAGAAGAAGAATAAACAGAGCAATTCCAATAGGGTCCTTGCACTGCAGTGCTCGGGCCCTAATAAACAGAGCAATTCCAATAGGGTCCTCGCACTGCAGTGTTCGGGCCCTAATAATAACAAACGGAGCAATTCCAATAGGGTCCTCGCACCACCGGTGCTCGGGCCCTAATAAACAGAGCAATTCCAATAGGGTTCTCGCACTGCAGTGCTCGGGCCCTAATAATAATAATTGTATATCCAAAATATAATCTTTTATCGTTTATCATTTATATAAAATAAAAATAAATGCCACTTGGTTTGATATTTTTTTTAATGCTATGAATTTTCCAATGCAATAAACTTTCAGGTGTGGCATTCAGACTGACATCTTAGGCTGTTGTGTACGGAGTCCCTGAAGGGATGGAGGGAACGGAGACATTGTGTCGAGTGTACGACACTAGGGGTCGCTCTTGGGAGCCCAAACACCTCTAACAACATTGAGAAAAGGCTAATGAAATTGGGTGTCCAGAATTTGTGTAGCTGGCGACGCCCCAGGCATCCGGGTATACACAGGCCAGCGTGGCATCAGCTCACTTGCTCTGTTCTGAGGAGTCAAGAAGTGTCTCGACCCACTTAGAGGCAGTCCGGAGTGGTGGCATGAAGGACACAATGTATCATACATACCATACGTAACCGAGACGTTTCCTTTCTGTCGTTCACTCCGACTTTTTGTTGATTATTAAACGCCACAATTGCCAGACTGTGTCACAAGTAAATAGGGGCGCAGATATCAACAATCCAACGTGTTAGAATAAATGCACCTCACCTCTTTGTGACCTTCCAACGCCCAAGAATTTAACCTGCTCTCTCAACTGGAGAGCCACCATAAGGCAGAAGTGGTAAAAAACAGTAATGGAACGACTAAGAATCTTGGAAGAACGTTGGGACAGTGACTGTTCCCCCCGAGGGGGAGAGACACTAAGAAGATCACATCCAACCCGAAGGGGAGGTAACATGTGATTAACCTAAGGACTCACAGAGGGAGTGCTACATAGGGAGGATTCTGAGGTGGGCTCCACATAAGAAGAGACTACTGAAACTCAGAACCTAGAGACAGAGCCTGTCTCAGGGGAAACACTGCATCTTAAGGAATGTAAGGTGGAAAATACACACATAGGGCCGCATGAGGAGCCATTAGATGTGGAGCGCCAACCCAGTACAAGAGTTTACATGAGGCAACTTACCTTGTATTGGGTTCTAATAGCAAGTTCCTCCGTTGATCTTAGCTAAGTGTAATGTGCTAGAGTGATGGAAGGAGTAGTTCAGGGTCCACCTGATGAAACCTACTGAACTGAATAAGCATAATTGCCCTAGGGGGAAGCGCTATAGAAAGTTCTACACCGTGCCAGTTTTCTGAGTTGTACAGCTTGTGTTTACGACTCTGGAAGAGACTGGTTCCATTCACAGATTGTATAATCTGGTGAATGTTTTAGGTGTAGCCCAACCTGCAGCTCTACAAATGTCTGTTAGAGTGGCCCCATTCGCCAAAGCTGCCGAAGCAGCAACTCCCCTGGTTGAGTGGGCTCTCACTCCCAGTGGGCAAGGTAGACTTCCAACCTGGTAGGCCATTCGGATCGCATCCAGAATCCAGTGGGAGATCCTTTGTTTGGAGACAGCTTTTACCTTCTGCTGTCCCCCAAAACAGACAAAGAGCTGTTCAGAATGTCTGAAACTCAGAGTGCATTTGATATAAATGTGCAGGGCATGCACTGAGCATAACAGAGACAGGTCGGGGTCCCCTTTCTGAAAGGGGATAGCTTGCAAGGTCACCACTTGATCTCTAAAGGGAGAGGTGGATAAAATATTTTAGAGGAACCACTGTTCTGTGTTTGAGTGCTCTCACGCACGATCCTGTGAGAGACGTGCAGTCCTAGCGACCGAGTCAAAAACCACACTGAGATAAGAGAGACTCTGCACCGGGGAGAGTTTGCTCTTTTCCAAGTTGACCCGAAGTCCTAATCGGGCTAGGTGGTTGAGGACAAAGTCCCTGTGGCCACAAACCAACTCCTGTGAGTGTGCTAGAACAAGCCAGTCATCAAGTATGCGTACGCCCACTTCCCTCAGATGGGCACAGGCAGCCTCTGCAATCTTCATAAAGACATGATGTGACAGCGACAGCCCAAAGAGAAGAACCTTGTACTGGAATGCCAGCCCTTCAAAGGCAAACCGTAAGAACGGCCTGTGTCTTGGAAGGATCGAGACATGGAAGTACGCGTCTTTCAGGTCTATTGCCATGAACCAATCCTAATCCCTGACACATGCGAGGGTTAACATTTTGAATGGGAGCTTGTGAAGAGCCCAGTTCAAAAGTCTAGAAAAGACCACAGACAGATCCCAAGAGGGGATGAAGCGCAGCATGGGAGGGTTCAACATCCAGGCACCTCTGAGGAATCTATTAACCAAATTGTGCTTCCCCACCAATCTGCCTTACACCATGTCATGGTTTGTGGAAATCTCAGCCATGTACACCTTAAGAAAGGTGCCTATCCAAGTCTCCTTGGAGGAAGGATAGCACAGATTCAATGCCACATTTCTGTGGGTCCTTCCCTTGGGAAGAACACCAATTCACAAAAATGCGAACTTTTTAGGTCATACAGCCACCTAGTAGAGGGGGTGGAAGGTCTCTGAAGTCCTCTTGGTCATGTCTAGGGACCAGAGATGGAGGTTCCAGAGATCTGGGCGCGGGTGCCAGATTGTGCCCTTCCCCTGGGAGAGGAGGTCCCTCCTCAAAGGAATGCACCAGGGAGGAGCCTATGACAGGAGTATGAGTTCCGAGAACCAGTTCCTACCAACAGAAGCTGTTCCCTGTCCTCCCTGATTTTGCACAAGTGCAATGAGGCTCACTGGGGGAAACGCATACTTGCGTAGATCCTTGGGCCAGCTGTGTGCCAGTGCATCTGTACTGAGGGGGGGCTCAGTCAGGTTGTACCATAACTGGCAGTGAGTGAATTCTGATGAGGCAAACAGATCTACTTGTGCCTGGCTGAATTGACTCCAAATCAGCTGGACCGTCTTGGGGTGGAGCCTCCACTTGCCCCAGAGTGAGACCTGTTGTGAAAGAGAATCTGCCACACGAGAGATTTGTTTATGTGTTGGCTCCAAAGTAAGAGATGGTGGGCAAGTTGTGACATGCAAAAGAAGCGAACACTGCCCTGATGGTTGATGTACGGTACAATCGCTGTGTTGTCCATATACGGACCAACATATGTTTGCCTTGAATCAGAGGCAGGAACCTCCTCAAGGCTAGAAACACTGTCAGTAACTCTAGGCAACTGATATGCCAATGCAGCTGAGGGTCTGTCTAGACCTCGGAGGCTGCATATGGCGCCTCAGCCCATCCTGGAAGCATCTGTCGTGATCACGATGCATCTGGACACTTGTTCTAAGGGCACTCCTGCCCATAGAAATGAAATGTCTTCCCAGGGGCTGAAGGTACGGCAACACATAGGTGTGATATTCACACAATGTGTGCCTTGGCACCATGGCCATCTCGGGACTTGGGTATGAAGCCAGTGCTGCAGAAGTCTCTGGTGCATCAGACCCAGCGGCATCACCGTGACTGAGGATGTCATATGTTCCACGAGCCTCTGAAAATATATTAGAGGAACCGCTGTTCTGTTTGAGTGCTACAAAGTCACAGAAAAGGAGCAGCGCCAAATGTCCAAAATCTAAACCCAAGTTGGTCCGGTGCATAGATCCAAATAAACATGGAGCAAACAAACAATTAAAACATCTGCACACAGTTGTAGGTTTGGTATATAGTGTGGTGATCAAGGACCCTGATTTAAAAAAAATAAATAAATAAAAAAAAATAAAAAATACATCAAGAAAAGACACCAAAGAGGTATCCACTTCTACATTACATTTGATCGCATCCACCATATTGTTAAGATGCAAAACAAAATCATCAAGCATTTTTCTAGAACCCTTAAGGATACAGAATACATCATCAACATATCTTTTCCATAACACAATTTACTTAGAAATGGATTATTATTCCAAATGTATCTCTTATCTAAGTAGCCCATAACATGCAACATAAACATGCATAATCAGGTGAAAATTTAGAACCCATAGCAGCACCTTGTTTCTGCAAAAAACTGTTTTCTCACTCCTTCGCTCCAAGGAAAACTTTATTGCCTTCAAGCCTTTACTGTGGGGAATACTAGTATATAGCGAAACAGCGTTCATTGTTGTAAGATACAATTCAGACACATTCTGCTCAAAATGTATATTATTCAACTGCTTCAAGAAATCACCCGTATCCTTTAAATATGACAGAAGATTCTCAACCATCGGTCAGAACGCGTATTATTAAACACATGAGCTCCATTAGGAGAAATTATATAAAGTCTTCGGTAGCTCGTCACTTTAACGAAGCGTCACATTCTATATCAGACTTGGACTTTACGGTAATAGAATATATACCACAGTCTCGAAGGGGTGGTGACATGGAACGCCGTCTTTTACAAAAAGAGCAAATGGATTTTGATTTGAGCTCTATATATACTCGGTATGAATGAAAAATTGATTTTGAATTGTTTTTTGTAAAAATTATATAAACATTTTTTTGTATGGATTAATAAGATTACATGTATATGTATGATTGGATGAATTTATATATCTTTTAATATATTTTTTGATATTGAGGATTTTTCTATATGGAGGTATTAAGGATATTTACTATTAATATATGTATAAGGAAAAACTTTTAAGATATTGAATATATGTGGTGTATTTAGTGCCTGCGTGCATATTATGATGTCCATCATTAATACTGATTTAATGTGGTGCAGGTGCGCCAATCCATATGGCACTGAGTAAGAGCTTTGTCTCAAAAACGTTTTGCACATTTATTGCACTTTTTGCATGTATTTTTATGACCTCTGATGCAGCATTTAATAAAGAAGATTTTTGAAGAGGTAAAAGCCTGGTATACAACCGTGTGTGGATCTTAATTGTTTGCTTGCTTTGTCTTTGAGTGCTCTCATGCACTTAGGCACCGACTGTGCACGATCCTGTGAGAGGCGTGCAGTCATAATGACCAGTGAGTCCAGCTCCACACCGAGAAAAGAGATACTCTGCAGAGTTTGCTCTTTTCCCCATTTGCCCAGAAGTCCTAGTCGAGCTAGGTGGTTGAGGACCACGTCCCTGTGGGCACAAACCAGCTCCCACGAGTGTGCTAGAACAGGGGTGTCAGACTCAAAAAGCCCTGCACAGTTTAGATTTAACCCTAATTAAACACATCTGATCCAGCTAATCAAGTCATTTAGGCTTATTTGAAAATATGGTATGTGTGTTGGAGCAGGGTTGGAAATAAACTCTACAGGGCTGCGGCCCTCCAGGAACTGAGTTTGACACCTGTGTGCTAGAATCAGTCAGTCATCAAAATAGTTGAAAATGAGTATGCTCACTTCCCTGAGAAGTGCAAGGGCAGCTTCTGTGATCTTCGCAAAGGTGCGTGGTGACAGCCCGAGGAAATTCAGTCTTAAAGATCGCTGTCGAAGCACCCAGGGGTACTCTCACAACCGCTGCCCATGTCGTAGATCCAATGTTAAGGAGATATAGGGGAATGACGCTGCTTCTCATGGAAAGACGCTACATTTGGCTCCAAAAAACAGAATGAGTGAGCAGATGCAATGCAGACTTTTTATAACCAGATATGTCTGGCCACCATGGCCGGCTATGCAACTTGTGCACACCCAATTTCACTGGCCTTTCTCAAGCTTGTCAGAGGTGTTGGGGCTCCCACGAGTGACCCCTAGTGTCATACACTCCACACAGTGTCGAATTGAATGACTATAAGGGAACTATTGCATGCTCACGAGAAAGTTTTGTGTGCACAAGAGAAACTTTTTGCGTGCTCACAAGAAGCTTTTCACGTGCGCATGAGAAACTTTTTGTGAGCTCAGGTATTACAGTTTCTGGTTGCATCACTTCTGACATCATACAAAGAAGAAAACGAGCATGTATGCACATGATTTAGCCTAACTGAGATCTATTTTAAACTTGTCCTTCAATACGAAAACTGAGCCTGGTTTCTCCCAAGGATTTTTTTTCTATTCTGTCACCAATGGTGTTTTGGTTCCTTGCCGCTGTCGCCTCTGGCTTGCTTAGATAGGGCGATGTGTGTGTATATATGTGACGACATCTTGTGGCACCAGTCGGCTCTCTCAAGATATCCTTACAATATCCTCGCAAAACATTTTGCAGTGTTTACATTAGAGCTGCACGATTCATCCTTAAAATAGTGAGATCTCGATCAGCCACCCACGCGATCTTATTCATGAATGGCAATGATTTAGCTATGTCTATTAGGACTGTTTCACATCGCAAGTGTCTGTGGAGCGTGAGAAGCACATTTTGTCGCTGCCCATGTTAATGAATCAGAGGGTCGGGGTAAATGTGAACGCAGAAAGAGCAACACAAACAACCTCATTATAATCATTATTTCTGTGTTACAGACATTTAAATAATAAAAGTACTGGGATAAAAGTTTATAGGTTGGATATAAACATTTATTGTCTACAGTAGCGATCAAAACGAAAGTATCTTAGCACTCGTATGTATTGTAATGCTTATCCTCTTCCGCCAGGAGGTGGCAACAACTGCCCGTTTTAAAAAAGTATGTAACTGAATCATTCATTCAGGAGCTTACAATAGTAAAACGTATCTTAATGAAGTGAGACACTGACTCCTTCATTGAATGGTTCTTTTTTGTTGTTGTTGTTTAAATGAATATATGTATCTCCAACATGGTCTCCAATTTATTAAAAAACAAATGGGATTCGCAATTTATCCAGAATCATGAAGCTCTTGTTTAAATGTTATTATTGCATATAATTCATTAAAATGGAAGTTTAATTTCATAAAGTTCCAAATGCACCCACATTTTTTTTTGCATTTCGTCTTTTTTAGTTGAATGAAAGACTATTTTCCCTATATATTTCATCACTGAGGATTTCTTAAGTAAACTTTAAAAATCTCATCTCGTCTTGTTATATATATATATATATATATATACATATCCAGCTTTATTTACAATTTTGGTCTTACAACATCAAACCAATGAAAGAAAAACACAACAGTTATGCAAATTAATAAAAAAAATAAAAAAAATAAAATAACAGGGTTGGAAAAGTCATCAGTCCCACACGTCAATTAATGTGTGGTTATGAGTACATCACATAAGAAGGATTGGTCGGATCTCTAACTTGTAGAAGCTCTTACTGTATTATCAACATAAGGAAGACACAAATGTAATAAAATTAATTTTGTTAACAAAAGATAGACAAGAGTAATCAATAACTACTAAATGAATACCATGAATGATAAGGGAATAAAGCACATAAGACGCATAGAGACTCAGGACTGCATCTGTTGTTGTCGCCTCACTGGAGAGTATCTCTTTCCTCGCAGGCTGGAGGCTCAGACTGTGGTCGTATGTGTTGCTGCCTCAAAAGCTGGAGACTCGGACTTGGTATCTATTGTTGTCTTACCCTTGCGGGTCGCAGATTCAGAATGGTGTAGCTGTTATTGCCTTATCCCTTACGGGACTCAGGCTCAGTACTGGTTGATCTGCTGTTGTCTCACCTTTGCAGGCCGGAGACTCAGAACATAGGTATTTCTGCTACTGGCTCACCCTCGCAGGGCTCAGACTCAGAATGGTTTAAGATGTTGCACTACACATCGCTGTCACTAAGAATATTTATTTCTCTGAATAAATACAAGCTGTGTGTGTTGTAGTGTGCATCAGTTTTATTGCATTTATCTATTAAACAAAGCATTTCATACCCCCTTAAAAAAAATTAAAAATACTAATAATATTTACTATAATATAATAATAATAATAATAATAATCACATGCTAGTGCCACTATACAGGATTATGGTGAACAACTACCAAGCCTACATGTATATATCTTTGGCTTGAAGGATACTTAAAATGATATAGTAATTTTATTTCACAACAACAATTTATATCATGACATAGTCATTAAATGCGCAATTGCATTTATCTATTAAACAAAGCATTTCATACCCCCTTAAAAAAAATTCAAAATAATAATGTTTACTATAATATAATAATAATAATAATAATAATAATAATAATAATAACATGCTAGTGTCACTATACAGGATTAACAACTACCAAGCCTACAGGTATGTGTACATCTTTGGCTTAAGGGATACTTAAAATGATATAGTAATTTTATTTCACAACAACAATTTATATCATGACATAGTCATTTTTGTGATTTTATCTTTGTTATTAATAATAAGAAGACACAAATGAAATAAAGAAGACCCTATGAAATCTGCTTTATTTTTTCCTAAATTCCATTTGAATTTTTCTAGACTCTATTTTAATGGTTACATTAAAAAAAAAAAATGTTTATCAAAAAGCATGTCTAAATAAAACTTGCAGAATTTAAACGTTTCATTATTTTCTCAAATTCAGTTTTGTTTGTGAATCTCTGTTTTCCATTAAGTTTCTGGATTCTACTTTAATTGTTTCATTAAATTTTTATAATCAAAAGCATGTCTAATGAATTTATAAAGAATAATTAAATTTGATAAAGAATTAATTCATTATAGGCTGTTTTTTTTTTGTTTTTTTTTTTACATTTTCTCGTAAATAAATTCTGGTAAATATTTTTTTCTGGTAAATATTTCTTAAACATTGTTTTAGTGATTTTTTTTTATTAGTAGTAGTTGTACTATCTTTATATTAAGTAATATATTAATATATTTTTGACTGTCAAGTCAAACCGAACTTTCATTTTGACAGGTTGCTGTGAAGACCTTTAGGGTCTTCATTATATGACAATAGTTTTCCTCAAAAGAAACGGTAAAATGCTCTTGAAGTGACTCTCAGAGCAGTTCTAGAGATTATGTTAATGAGTTTATGTACTCATATATTGAGGCGGCAGAGGCTGAAACAAAACAGCTCTGCGCCATTCACTAACATAGACACGCAGAAATACGGCTCTTAATAAAATGCATTCTTAAAGTACCAGTACTAGTTAAATGCGGAATTGTACCGTTTTTAAAAGCAGGGTATCGCAATACTTTTTAAGTACCGGTATATCGTGCGACACTTATACTTATATATATATATATATATACACACATACACACACACACACACACACACACACACACACAAAGACAGATACGGCTTGATTAGGTGACATCACGTCCCTTTAAAATAAAATAATTTACAGCAAAGAAACTATTTTATATTACTTAAAACATACACATACCTATATTTTGCTAAAGAAATGCAATTTGGCGCACTGACAACTACTCTCACTTGAAGAGGATGCGAAATATCCATGCTCATTACTACCAGGTTGCAACTGTCCTGTCCCAGGAGCTGGGTTACACAAAAACTACCTAAACACTAAAAGAACCAAGTTTAAATAAATGTTGAAATAAAATAACCATGACTTTTCAGTGTACATCTTCAGACTAAGAAAGCAACGGATGCAAGCTGGTAATTAATGTATAGTCCTGAGATATTATGTATTGTTCAGGTGGAATATAGCCTAAGGGAAATAGCTGTTCTTATGCCGCTCAGTGATGATTTTTATCGGAAGGCAAGAACAGAAACAATGTTTTCGTATTGAAGGACAAGTTTAAAATAGATCTCATTTAGGCTACATCATGCGCATCAATGCTCTTGTTTTCTTCTTTGTAAGATGGCAGAAGTGATGCAACCGGAAACTGTAACACGTGAGCTTGCAGAAAGTGTGCACACAAAATTCTCGCAAGCATGCAATAGTTTCTCGTGTGCATGCAATAGTTTCTTGTGCACATGCAATAGCTTCTC